>LD688978.1:915730-931155 GCA_003118335.3 Papilio memnon | reverse complement strand
TACAATGACGATTGATGAAATTATAAAATCTTTACATGAAAATAAGAATATCTTCAAGGTTCAAGTAATCATGAAAACAATGGTGTACTTATCTGTAATATTGTTGATTATGATTTAATTGACACTAATAAAAACTGTTATCAGACATTGAACTTTATTATTGGCAAATTAACTCTCATTCTCTTTGAGCAACGCAAACGATGTAATGCAGTGAAATTGTACATGCATATGAAGTCAATAGTCTTAAATTATTGTAGATTTGTCAAGGTGACATAGATGTTTTTGTAATTATTGTGTACTTTTAGCTGTTTCAACATGAAAATTTGACCTATATTTTATAGGGGATACATCGCGGTCGCATTGTAATTTTGTATTGATATCAAACAACGTAAATACAAGTACATGATAAGAGCAACGCAATCGCAGATGGTACTTTACGTGCGAGCGAGCGAGAGGTTAGATTCGCAGAACAGATAGCACGACATACACTCGTGTCAAATAAATCCGTTCCTTATACTTTGAATCGAAAATCGTTAAAGACTTGAATAATGAACTCTTGTTTGTTCTTGCGCTTTTATGAGGTTTTCTAAAGATCAATACATATCTATAATTCGCAATAATATAACATTTGAGTTACATGATGTCACTAAATAGTGTTTAGTTTCAACAAAAGTTAGCGACGTGAAATGACCAGATGTGTTTTCGTCAGTCAATTTTTTACTAGTTATTGTTTAATAGGCAAATATTGCAAAGTAGGTAAAGCGTTCCACGAACTTTAGCTAGATTGTTCCTCACTACGATTTAACTGCAGATCATAATCAGAGACCATTCCATTCTCATATTCCCACAGAACTTTTTAAGAGGTTTCAACCCAACCAATATAGAGTTACGTCTCTTAGAGCTCCTATAAGAAAGTTTTCTATCCTGCTACTTACACAATGATAGATTAATTTGTAAGAAAAAAATCTTATTTATATAGGTGGTGTCTGCGTGCGCTCTGGTGCGGGACTTCGAACTGCTACCGGCGGGCGACGCGACGCTGGTGGGCGAGCGCGGCATCAGCCTCAGCGGTGGGCAGCGCGCGCGCATCGGCCTCGCGCGAGCCTGCTATAGACAGGTGCTAGACTAATTACTACAAACTATACTTTTTCCTAATGTAAATTTCATGCACAAGATGCTAGTACTAAACTAGTATGTACAATTAACATAATCATCTCAATGTGAAGACCTTTTGTAACTTTCGATAACGATACTTCGTCACTCAATAATAAGTAACAATCATCATGATTTTATAATGAATTGACTAATAATATATGACGTCAATCATAACATAAACAAGCTAAATTAAATTGGTAAGAGTTCAGAGAAAATTGCGATTTAAGTTTGTTTTTAGTATTGTTAAAACCTCATTCAAGGTGGCTACTAGAAACTCGGTTAGTAGCTTTTGAGAAAATATAACTTTAGAAACAATGAAAAATTATCATAACTCTTTTTTTGATTGGTCACAAACAGTTTGTGATTGTAGAAAACATTGAAGGTGATTCGAAGTTTATTAAAATTCTATTGTTATCCAGATTTATCTAAGTGGTAATTCTTTAACTAATTAGAATAAGAAATATAAAAAAGACATCTTAAGATAAATAAAAAAGGCATAACAAAGTACATCAATATTCTTTTATGACTAAATTAGCTAAATTAGCCCGCGACTCCGTCCGCGCGGAATTTAAAAAAGTAAGTAGCCTATGTGTTCTTCTAGATTATTCTCTACATCTATGCCAAATGACAGCGAGATCCGTTCAGCAGTTTAGTATTCAAACTCTAACAAATATCCAAGTATCCATCCATCCATCCACCTATACATTCGCATTTATAATAGTAAGATTAGTAAGATTGAGGCACATAATCATAATCTACATATCCATATTAGTACATATGTTGAAATTTGGGTTAATTTCTCTCAGTAACCTTGTCCTAATAGGATTAAAAGTTTTATAGCATCGTTTCTATGACCCACTTTGGAGTAATCCGTTATTTGTAAAAGTAAGACAGGACCATAAAATTAAGATTATAAGTTTGTCATTTTTTTGAACTGAAGAAGCGCTTGACTGTAATCGACACAATCAACTGATGTTATTATATTATCTAACTTAGCACTTCAATTTCGTTACCTCATCAATAAATACGAAAATCGTTTAGTTTACATACGAGGAACATCAACAATGAAACAATGGAAACCAGCTAAACAGCTACCTACCAGCAATCTGTTAGGAATTGATACATCGAAGTGATATACCCGACAACCCAATGGTTAGGAGCACTCATCCGGTCATGTGGTCGCGGGTTCGAATACATTGGGCTATTGTGTTACGAAAACTGTTATATTAAAAATGGTACTGTTAATAAAATAAGCTACTAATTATGATGTATTTTGACCTAACAGGCGGATATATACTTGCTGGATGATCCCCTCTCGGCAGTAGACACGCACGTCGGCAAGCACTTGATGACGGAGTGTGTTCTTGGCCTGCTGAAGGGTTCCACGAGGATCCTCGTCACACATCAACTGCACCACCTCAAAGCGGCCGATAACCTCATCATCCTTAGAAACGTAAGTACAAGAAAGTAAGCGTTTCAAATGATATTCTGTATAAAATCAGCAATACTGACATTTAGGCGATTATTTGTTTTAATACTGATTCTTCGCTTGAAAATTTTACTTTATCATCTAATCTTTCCGTAGAGAAATTAAAATAATGAAATGAAAAAATAAGAAAATAAAGTGCGATTAAAATAATTTTGATTAAAATTTGAGTACCTTTTATTTATATTATAATATATAATTTATTTAATTAAAATTTATTCGATCTTTTCAATACAATGCAAATAACTGATATCAAGTTTTTAATTAAGTCTTTATTTTAACAAGTAAGACAAGTCAATAAACGAATACACACATTCATGACACATCACATCATATATGTTAAAGGTGACCTTAACCAGGTCCCATTTTCATGGATACCGTAATCTATTGTTAACGCAGTAAACTTTGTTCTTCTAGCTTTTAAATATCTCCTTTGATTACACAAGTCGTGCAAATAAGACTAATGTAATGGTAATTTAGGATCAGATGAAACTCTGTAAATAGCATTGTATTTGTGGACAAAAGTAATGGTAGACTATAAAGATAATGCTATTGGTACTATACTATTTTATGTCAATGTTTACAAGCTTTAAAAATGATAAGAACCGTTATTTCTTAACGTCGTGATATTGAGGTTTTCAAATATCTTGGCGGTTCGGAATATACTACGAGTCTGGGCAGAACAAAATTTTACGCCTTGTAAGGGAAATAATTTTGAGCCACCAAAAAGATTTTAACGGCTGGTAACTTGTTAGACCTAACCTTAGTTTTAATAACACTTTAACCTGCATTCCATTTCGGGTGTAGGCAGAATTCTAAGGCCTCTTATGAATTTAAAACTCTCAGTGCTGCAGTTTTGTTCCGTGAAGCAAACTCATCCAATTTATTGAATTTGTTTTGCGCGCGTTTATGAAGATGTTAGTATTCTAAACATTAAATGCTAATTCATTTATCGACTGACTGATAGATTCAAGGCTGTTCTTCGATTCAATGATGTTAATGTAATTGGACGTATTGATGGCCGTATTTATTTTGATACTAATATAACTCATTCCATGGTAACTTGTTATGTACGGTTTTCTATACGTAACCTACTTATGTTAGTGGATAGCATTTTTTTTACTATCTTTCAAAACTCATTATTAAATACTCATTATCAACAACTAATGTCGTGCATATTCTTTAGACGACCTAAATGAAATAAATAAAAGGAACCATAAAATTGTAAGTCGTCCTCACCGTTTTACATTATTGTTACTAAAGAAAACTAACATTGAAACGGCTCTGTTTACTATAAATAGTGTAATAAGAAGCAATGTCACAAGAAATAATCATACGCAAATAATTTTCATTGTTTGATATTTGTATAAAATTAATATAGGTACTTGGTCACAGTCCGTTATCGTCGCTTGTAGTTTGTTACGATCGTATGAAACACAACGCGTTTAATCGGACTTTGCCGTTTATTGTTTCTGGGAACATTTGTATTGTGTACATTAACGACTCCAGTCATACGAGGAAATGCATTACAAAACACAATCTAAAGTCTCAAAACTGCAAGTCATAATGTAGTGATTCTAACTAGTTGTGACTGGGGTTGTTCGGATCCGGTCATATTGAAAATTTGACCCCCAGTATCAGTACCTAGAACGATAGGGCTAGCTCGCCAATCGTCTGTCATTGAACAAATACAATAAACAATCGTTAAGCCGATATAAATCAATAATCTGCACCTGTCAAAATATTACGCAGCCGACACCGATGTCCGTCACCTTATCTGAATAGCGCAAAGTACAATGAACTTATCAAATACGTTCGCTTCGGGAGATAAAATCGAGTAATTGTTGTGACCGGTGTCATCTCAGTGAATATGTATGTATATCCACGGTCTTGAACACCTTAGTTTCGTAAAATTTTAATGCTACGACAAAACTTAATTACACCTCTGGTTTTCAGGGTGAAATTGAGACTCAAGGTAACTTCGAAGAAGTGTCGCGATCTCCTCTATTTGAGGAGCTGTTGGAGGAAGATGAGCAGCCGCAAGAGGACAGCGCGGCCAAAGCGCTTTCCGAACAAATGCGACAACGCACTATGTCTATCAAGGTGAGGAATATGGTTAAGTTGGTATGCACTACCAATTACGGATTGGCCCAACAGACGTTGTTTGCACGAACTAACGTTTTCTTCAATAAAAATACAAATATTAGTAGGTGATTAGTTTGAAACGATTCAGTACCAAAATTCAATGTTTTAGTTGTGTTTGAATTGATAAATATTGACTAACAGTTAACAGCAACTACATAACCTAGTATATTCCTCTATTCTGGTAGTTATAAGGCATTTTGCAACAAATTAATCTCAGTTCAGTCACAAAGGTTTTTGTATTCAAATGGCCTGGGAAACAGCGTCGTATTGTTGTATGATCAAGCATGCGTATCATATCAATTACAATCAGGTTAACGCCCGTCTCATACACGGCTTAATGACATTAAGGAAACCTTTAATTATTTTTTAATTACATTCAAACCAAATCTCCGATTACCGTATACATTAATCGAATCTAGTCTATACTCTATACTAATGTTATAAAGAGGAAAGATTGGTATTTTTGTATGTATTGAAATAACTCAAAGAGTACTGGGCCAATTTGGATAATTCCAGCACCATTAAAAGCTCTGTTATCACTCAGTAACATAGGCTATGTTTTTGCTATTTTTTTATACCATGCGGACGAAGTCGAAAGCAACAGTTAGTATATAGTTAAAATATACAAAAATACTATTATGAAAGTTTTGTTTATATCCTTTGCTATAGCGAAGATAGTTGGGTCTAGTAAATAGATTTTTTAACATTTAGCATTTGGCCCTAATGATATGTAATGTTACATAGTCACACACAAGCATCAGCACGGTGGCAGACGGCGAAGGCAGCCAGGACGAACCGGGTGAAACCGACGAGCTCATGGAAAAAGGTACGCAACGCTAACCGCAAGCCAGCCTTGAATATTCCGTTTATGTTAACACTGACGACTTCCCACAAATTGTTTTATATACATTCTTGTTAACGATGTCTTAAAGAAGCTATTAAATAATAAGAAATCATCTATTCTTCCCGATTTTTTGCCTAACCGATATGTTAGGTTTTTTCCCAAATACGTATTGTTAGTATGATGGCGTTTATACGAGTATTTGTCACCATTTAGGTCGAGTGTCTGGTTCCGTGTACTTGAAGTACTTCCGCGCGGGCGGCGGCTGGCCGCTGCTCATATTCACCATCATCTCGATTGTAGCCGCGCAAGTTGTTACCTCCTTTGGTGATCTGTGGCTCACTAGTTGGTAAGATTTATAAGAATCTTTCTACTGAACTATAATAAAGATAATCTGTGAAAAAGATACTAATTATAAATGAATGTCCAGTTTAAATATGTGATTTTGATGTGCAATATTTAAAAATTTTCACATACAAACATTATGACGTGAAATTTTTTGTTTACTTTTGAATTGCTAAGAAAAACTTACTTTGTATTGTAGCGGTTCTGAAAACTTGTCAAAAAATATATATCTGCTTTATAAACGTATAAATTTAAATAGCATATATAGTACACATATACTAAAAAAAGTTTATGTCGATATTCACTGCCGACACGTTGAATAAAAATATATTGTCGTACTTTTCAAAGAGAATTACTATATCTGTATTAGTGTATCGGCAGTAGTAGATGACTATAAAATATTTCAGTATTCCTTAAACACAATTTATAAATATTTGCATACAGCTGTGCAAATATTTGATAACAAAGTTCCGCCGCGTGCGTTCTGAGTGCACCTAGCGTGAAACTGTTCAGATCTTGACGAAAAGCATAACTGTTTATTGCAATTGACTACAACTGTTTAAAATGCTTTTGAATATTACTTTATCAGAGCATGAAACATAAACAACGTATAAGAAATTTAATTGTGCGTAAACAACATATGTAAAATATTAAATACATAATCATACATACATACAAAATATTTTGGCAAATAAAATAAATCTCACAAATTAAAAGCTATAAAAAAGGCTAAATATAAAAGTTATTTTTTATATGTTAAACTTGACTTGATTGATTTATATTTTTCTAGGATGAACAAAGTAGAATCGAGACATTCGAGATCATACACTAAAGGCAATGAGACAAATTTAATAAATCCCTTGAATTATACCGACTCGTTTAACGAGACTACGGAACTACCGAGCTTTATGGATGACGTAACGGACGATACTATCTCAACAGCAAATCCTAACCACACCATTATTGGCACTATGCTAAAGACGGCTGTTACTATGCAGAACATAACCCTGGCTGAGCAGGAGCCATTGGACGGTTCATACTATATCTACATTTGGGCAGCTGCTATACTTGGTTGTATCATTCTAACGACAGAGAGGTAGGTTGTTACTTGTTTCAAATCTAGGCACAAATATTGTTGTTCGTTATACGAGATAGGAAGCCCCTCCGTCTGTTCCTTATTTTTTCTTTGTTTTTATTTCCAACTCTATTTAGCAAAGACTATAATGAAATCATATCATTTGTAGATGTTAACTGTATGTATAATAGTAATAATAAGAATTGCGTTAGAGCACTCTTTTGCCAATGCATTAGTTAAACTCCTGTATCTTTTACGATGCAGGCAGGATTTTAGGCTCTAAGGTGAATGATACCGTTTTTATATTGATCTCTGCGATTCGCTTCTACATTTTATTTGAATCGAATTATTACTACGGAATCAATATTTCAGATCGTTATTGTTCCTATGGGTGTGTATGCGCAGCTCCATAAAGTTGCACAACTTGATGTTCAGTAACATAATGTCGGCCACTATGCGATTCTTCGACACCAACCCCTCCGGCCGTATTCTGAACAGATTCTCTAAGGACATGGGCATCGTCGACGAGATATTACCCAGGATGATATTGGACAGCATGCAGGTTTGTATTTCTAATATAGATTTAAATTATATCAAATCTTAATCTTTGACCACCGGTGTGGTGTGTGTGGTCGCAGTGTCTTCAACGATATATTTTATTTTGTATAATACTTTATTTTATCCTTATTTTAATTTACAAGAGAATACGGGGCTGAGTTAAATGACGATGATTTATAATTGTAGATGTTTATGGTGATGTTCGGTATTCTGATAATGGTGGCAATTGTAAAGCCGTACATGTTGCTGACGACGGCGGTTTGCGGCGTCTTCATGTACCTCTGGACAATTGTGTATCTCAACACGGCGCAGGCTATTAAAAGGTAACTTAGTTGATTGTTTTATAATCCTGATGCCTAATTTATATTCTTGATCTTTTTGGTGTAACCGATGTACAGTCGCGGAATTCCGCGGTGTCTCATTACAGGAAAAATTGCCTTGTTCATCGTAGCGAGACAAATTCCGCTTCTTCCTTCAAATTACTAATTAGATAGTAGTCAGTGGTGCAAACGAAGGGATGATAATAAAAAGGAAGTAGCTGTGTATCGTTTCAAAATGTACAAACAGTTGTAGCTTTTAATGTGTAACACCGCCAGTTTCCCCGACAATACATACGAAAGCTACAAGTATCTATAGATTTACATTCAATTCGTAGTCATCCCTTGAAGGGACTAATCGTGATTATTAAACGGGGTTTTTGAGTCGGCAGTCCAATGATATTAGTCAAGGATTTTATCAGCTATATATTGTGTAACAGTAACAGTCTAGTTGGTGTGTGTGTAGGGTGGAGGGCGTGTCGCGCAGCCCGGTGTTCTCGCACGTGTCTGCGACGATGGCGGGGCTGCCGACGGTGCGCGCCTGCAGCGCTGAGGAGATGCTGCGTATACAGTTCGACGACAAACAGGACATACACACTGCAGCCTGGTCAGTACATACCTTTTTTATATCTTAAGGTGGAAATGAGCAAGCGGCCACCTGGATCCACCAAAATAGCGAAGCGACCACTGCCCATAGATCCGCATTTACAGATGAGTAGCCTACCCTTGATCGACAGATGCAAATAAAAAGGATATTTCCTTTCCCATCTTTTCCTTATAAGAAAAGGGTGAGGAGGGAAAGGGATTAAAATTGGACCTCAGTCACGAACACTCATCAGACTGTACGCGGAATTGCTTCCACGTAACGCCTGTCTTCTGTGTGGTCATGATACAGCGGAGGGCGAGCCGGCTCTACAGTGCGAAGATGTTAAAGCGCGCTCTACCACTGTACAGATCTTAGATACACACCTCTTCAAAGGGATGTATCGGTTTTCTTCCTTTTTTTGAAGTGGAGTGCTAGAAAGACAATTATTGAAAAAGGCAGTCAAAGCGCAACCTTAGTTCTGTAGGAGTGAATTGGTTCTGAAGACATTCTTCCTAAATAGGAAAAAAACCTCATATTTCTGTTGAGATAAGCTCACTCTGTCTTCCATAGAAAACACGGACATTTTCGGTGATAGATTGTTGTTTGTATACTGACGGAATACATCACGGATAAAAATTACAAATATAAATATGTTTTCAGGTATCTAACACTAGTAACGAATACAGCGTTCTCCCTCTGGCTGAGTCTCATATCGGCGTCCTACGTAGTCATCGTCGCATACACCTTCCTACTTATGGACGATGGTAAATCGCATTTTGTATGCACTTTTATTGAATTTGAAATCTATACATAGTATTATAGAGAGGAACATTTTTTTTGTATGTAACGATTAAACTCAAAAACTACTCGATTAATTTCAATAATTCTTTTGCCATTAGAAAGCTATAATATTCCATTATCACTGAATAACTCAGGCTATATTTATTACTATAGTAGCTTTGGCCCGCGACTCCGTCTGTGCGGAATTAAAAAACTTAGTAAGTACCCTAAATGTTCTTTCAGATTATGTACTACATCTGTGCCAAATTATCTTTTACTTTAGTGCGGATGAAGTCGTGTCCAAATTTGTTGTCTCTTCTTTACATAACCTTAAGGAATACGTGAGATTTTTATCGCATATATTTTAATGCGTGATAGTGACTATTCTATTCAACTGCTACTCATCAATATCTAAGCGATTATTTTTTTATCCAATGCATATTGTCCTTGGTAAAGAAATCACGTGATGGTACTGATTGTCATGCTGCTGCTTGTATGTCACATTTCGTCCACTATTCATGACTCTGTACAAACATACGAGTATCATGATGACTGTTTAAAATAACTTAACTACATACGTTATTGATATTTATCGTAAGTCAAGTTCAATATTGTTATCAATTTTAACAAAATTTCAAGTGCTTTACAACGCTCAAGGTTACAGACAAAAAGACAAGCTGATGATGGCATTCCATAAAATTAATTTAATTAAATGTTATTTGCGCAACATATCAAAACATAAATAATTACAAATGTTCCGATACAACCATACAATTTTATCAAGGATTGTAATAATGTACCAAGCTTACCACAGTTCGCGAAATAAAGATCCAATTTAGTCGAATTTACAGAACTCAGAGTCGTCAAATCGCCTTTAATGTAATAGTAGGCTCTCAATGAAAGAGTCTTGAGTGTGACATTTACACATAAATGTTTACAATTCGTAGGCTCGACAAAGTCTGGTGACGTGGGCCTGGCGCTGTCCCAGGGCCTGATCCTGGTGAACATGGTGCAGCACGGCATCAAGCAGGCCACGGAGGTGATATCGCAGATGACGAGCGTGGAGCGCGTGGTGCAGTTCACGTCGCTGCCGCAGGAGCGCAGCGCGGGCGCGGCGCCGCCGCTCGCCTGGCCGCAGCGCGCGCGCCTCGTCTTCAAGGACCTGTATCTCAGATATGACCGAGAAGCGGAACCCGTGCTTAAGAATCTCAATATCGTTATCGAAAGCGGTTGGAAGGTAAGTAAATAACACTAGCTTTCGCCCGCGACTCCGTCCACGCGTAATTAAAAAATAATTAAAAACACAGCCAATGTTACTCACTGAATAGCTTTTTAATGGTGAAAGAATTTTTGAAATCGGCCCAGTAGTTTGTGAGTTATTTCAATACATACAAAAATACAAATCTTTTTGTTGTATTTTTTTCTATATCTGTTTTTGTATTGTTTATTCGCGCAATATTTCGTACAATATTTCTATTCGTGAGAACCTTTTATTGGCTGTACGATTATTAATTACCGTTATACCTACTTTCTAATAAATAGCTGTTGGTCTTCCAATTAAAAAACTAGTGGGAAGTGTGTGTGTAAAGATATAGTGATAATTTAGTTATCGAATGTCAGGTGGGTGTGGTGGGGCGCACGGGCGCCGGCAAGTCCTCGCTCATCTCGGCGCTGTTCCGCCTCGCGCCCATCGACGGACAGATCTACATCGATGACGTTGAAACTGGCTCCATTGCGCTAAAGGTATCATGACTTCATACAGTTTTCCAATGACCATATCATATTTAGTAGTAGCTTATAGTTCTTGTTAAAATTTTTCAGGACTTAAGATCGAAGATCGCCATCATCCCGCAGGAGCCGGTGCTGTTCTCGGCCAGCGTGCGGTACAACATGGACCCCTTCGACAAGTACACCGACGCGGAGATTTGGAAGGCGTTAGAGCAGGTACCCGGGAATAAATCTGTAAATTTATAAAGTACACACTTATGTGTTGCGATGTCCGTATGTGGGCCTGGTAATTTCTTGGTCGCACCGATTTGTTGCAACTAGTGACGCTGGTTCTTTATTAGTAGGCACTCTAGCTGTTCCCGTGCGGTTTCATCCGCATTATATTATAAAATTGTATTTATTCTTTCGTAAAACTTTCAATTGCAAGTGTTAAAATTCGAATGTTTCCATGGCAACCTTTCCTGCGTGACGGTCTTTTTCTATTTATTCACCCTCTAAGTTTAATAGCGAAAAAATATATACCTTAAATCGTGTTGTAAATTTAATTAATATAATAATTATTCAAAAATATATTGATTGCTGACATCCTACGTAACTAAATAGTGTGTTTAAGCCTTATTATATTAGTATAGATATTTATCTATCTAGTGATAGATTATTTCGTATTGATAGTGAGTGTAACGTTGTGTGCAGGTGGAGCTGAAGCAGAGCGTGTCGTCGCTGTCGGCGGCGGTGACGGCGGGCGGCGGCAACTTCAGCGCCGGCCAGCGCCAGCTCGTGTGCCTGGCGCGCGCCGCGCTCGCCCGCAACCGCCTGCTCGTGCTGGACGAGGCCACCGCCAACGTCGACCCCAAGTAAACACACCCACACACTCTTATATCTGTTGCCATAGGTCAGAATATGACAAATGCAATTTCATTACTTTATAGGACAAGCAATTATATCGTTAAGAAATCTTGAAGGCACTCTTAAAATATGAAACATTTAATATACGAAAAAAATTTTTTTTGCATGTAGTTGTCCTGATATGACCAAATGGTAGATACAGTTTTTGCGATTATATTACTAATTCATACTAAGCAAAAATGTCTGACCTATGAGCACAGATATACATTCTCACCATATTTACTAAGGGTATCATCTCACCAATTAACTATATGACCTCTTTAGGGGCTCGGGTATAGTGTTTTTATGTATAATATTAATTTTATTTTCAGTACGGACGCGCTGATCCAGAAATCGATTCGCAAGCACTTCTCGGATTGCACCGTGATCACTGTGGCGCACCGCCTGCACACCGTCGCCGACTCCGACCGCGTCATCGTGAGTCTCCCCTCACCACTCATACGACCTTGCTCTTACCCTGCACACTTAGTCACCAAGTGACTCTGAATCAACCATAATACGTAAATTCCAATATACTTCATGTTTCATACAAATGTCCAGACTATATAAAATTAAATATAAAGAAGATAAAAACGATAAAAAATGCTAGACAGACTGTTCCGATAAGTGGTCATGACTTGATACGTCAATCGATCAAATTCACCGTCATACTAATCCGATATATTGTTAACCATAATTTTAGTTTTATTAATAAAATTTAAAACTATTTAATGGATGATTGAACAGAGAACTCCTATCTACAAACAAATATCTACAAACTCTAACAAACATCCATCTAAACTTTCCCATTTATAATATTAGTATGATGGTATCAGGTGATGGAGGCCGGTCAGATAGTAGAGTCGGGTCACCCGCACGAGCTGCTGCAGAAGAGCGATGGTCAGTTCGTGCGCATGGTGCAGCAGCTCGGCCCCGCCTCCGAGCAGAGTCTGCGCAACGTGGCCCGCCTGGCGCACGCGCAACACATACGGTACGTCGACGCCGACGACCTGCACTAGCGCTGCATCTCACTCACATCCACCAAACACATTCAAACAAAGTAGAGTGGGCATAGTTGACAATTCTTTAAAAATATTTTTCACATAATCTCACTAACGCTATCTGTTATTATATCTTCAAAACATGTCAATATAATTAATTGTATTTAAACTAATTGCCAATAGGTGTAATTAAGTAATATTTAATTGTTTATATTTTGACACTGTTTAGTTTATTTTATAACAAAAGATGGAGTTTATTATAATTTTGTAAAATGTTTTATTATTACATTACATACATTTCAATACAAGTACGTGAGGCGGCGTACTAAACTTGACAACTGATATAGTACCTTTCAGAGAAAGTACCGGTGAAAAAATGTTGTTCACTATGCCTAGTCTATATATTTCTTAAATGTCATGGACCTCCACATACACCACTGTCGTAACCTCTGTATGACAATAATGAGGCCATTCTCTTCAGACGTGTTCTTATACATATGTTACAACAGTTAATATTCACGATTATATTTACTTAAGTGGTTATGAGAACTTTGAATAGACAGTTCGGTGTATTTCGATCGCTATGCCTAATTTTAACAGCCAACACACACTTTTATATAGCAAACTACTGGTCATAGCTAGAGGGGTTCGAAATATGTCAAACATGTACAGAAACTGCTATGAATAAGATCATGTTATTGGTAGTCCACTATCCCCTAGCCAGATCATCGTCAAGTGGTGCTTATGAGACAATCATAAATACACATGTAATACCCAGTTAGGACAATATCTATTTCATATGGAAATTTCCATACAAGTCAAAAAAATCTTTACAATAATAACTCGAATAAGATTCATGAGAACACTGATCTTTATAACTAAACAATTAGAAATCGGATGTGTTATGATGTGCTAAAACAATGTACAAAAACATACAATCTGCTAACTAGATCATTACAATCTATTCTAAAACATACCATACATATATAACTTAAAAAATGGTCACCAGAAATTAAAACTCACAGTATAGTAACTTGCAATAGACTAGATCTAGTCCTCTCTCACATTCTAAACATCGAACTTACAATTTAGTTTGTAGTAATACTTTTTGTTACTTAAAATGAGTAAACAGAATGTCCACTTTTGTGCATTAATACTGTGCTCTAATGGTGCTAAGGAGTTAGATAAAGTTACCTTGTGGTACTTAAATAACCAAATTCAAGTTTTATAAATATAGCCAACTATTTTATTATTGAATTCTTGATAACAATATATGTGAAAAATGTTTTACTACCTAGTTATGTGTGATCCGAAATAATTACTTGAGATTTAAGTGAAGTTTAAGCAAATATGTTATAATACACACATTGCATTTAAGCAAGAAAATAGACAAAAATACATATTTTATAATCTGTTTTACACTGATTTAAGGGACATAAGTTAAAAGTAGTTGAAGTTATACAGAAATGGACATAAAACTTAATATAGCCTAAGTATATGTTACTTAAAAGCTATAAGTAGGTAAGCATACAACATAACTGAAGATGCGCATGATTTTACAGAATGCAACAAAACCATACTTTGTTAAATTATTGTATTATATGACGTCATTGGCTAGTTACCATGTTATTGTACACAAGTAGTACTTAAGTGGATTATGCTTTATAATTATAAATTAGTACTTAAATATGTACTCTAAATACTTTTTAAAATACCCTTGTTTTTTTAAAGTTTTGAAGTTACATTTATATTTATTGAACTAGTGTTACCCAAGATGAAAGATGTAATTGTCATATATTTTAACCCTTAAATCCGCACTGTTGTATAAATTTGAAAAAAAAAAAATTTTTTTGTATGCTATATATTTTTATTATTTTTCATTTATTATAATACCGATCTTGCATTAAATATAATTTTTTGGAAGGGTTAAAGGAAAAATCATGCATTTAAGGGTTAAGTTTGTTATGTATTAAGAAAATTGAGCCTATATGTAGTCTATGTATTTTTCTATTAATTTATTTCAGTTGTAAAACAAGAAAATGAGAGTGTATGTCATAAAATACAATTTGTTAGTGTAAATAGACCAGTGTATACTTTTTTGGCAAATTGTATTTAAAAAAAGTGCTAAATGAAAGAAATGTAAAATTTTTATTTTGTGTATGACACAAATTGAAGTATGTTAAAAATTAAAATATTTCAAATTTACATGTTTTGTTTCATTGCTATATAAATTCTAATTTCTTGTATTGATTACATTGTGATCTGGCTGATAAAGGATTTGTGGGGTTGGCAGGAACTAGGAAAAAATCCAACATTTTACGAGAAGGTAAGTAATATCAATGGAAAAGAGTTATAAAATCTGGTGAATGGCTTCTGCCACCTCAATATAATAAAAAAACACCTGTATATAATAATAATTTATTAACATTTACTGAACTTTTCCAAAGTTTCCAATCACCATTACATAAGTTGTACTTTTCCACTTTTTAATAAATCTGCTATTGGCTTGTACTGAAGGATGTG
>LD688978.1:902436-913254 GCA_003118335.3 Papilio memnon | reverse complement strand
CGGTCGCTTCGCCATTTCGGCGGATTCAGGTGGCCGCTTGCTCGTTTGCCACCTTATTGTATAAAAAAAAAACTTTCTCTATATTTGCGGTAACGGGTTTTGAATTTCCTGTATTTTAATTATCTAAGGGATAAAATCCGGTGTCAAGATATTCGAATATCCAAAATAAACGACATACTTCTCAAAGTCAGTAGGTGCGCTGAAATGCTAGTGGGTCGCTGAATAAGGAGGACCATATACTACGAATGGCATTGCGAAAAGCATTGTCCAGCAGTGGACTAACACAGATTGATGATGATTAATTCCTTCGTGTCAGTAATATAAAATTAGAAGCCTCATCGCGTGTTCTAAAAGTACCTTATTAAATAGCGTGGGGTGTAAATCTGTCTATTAACAATTCCTGCTTTGGTATTGTACAATGTACATGAAGCCTGTATTAAATTAATATATTCTACACATACACACTTATGCAAAATCTTATGTATGCTAATATGATAATTCTACTAGTATCTGCATTAAAGAAAAATGTGCAAAGGTGATAAATCGTAAATTATTAGGATTTTTAATAAAAACTGCACATCTTAGAATATTTACGTAACACTCAAGTCAATAAGGAGTAATCCACTTAGTGTGGATATTTTTGTTCTTAATACCGACTTAGTGGGCTCGTAGACGTAACGACGTTAGCCTTCTACTTAAACACAGGGAGGTATTTATTTTTTAAAAAAATATTTTTTATACCTAAGTATAATGAAGAATACAATATGCATGTCATTTAATGTTAAATATCCACCCTGTAAACCATGGACATCAACAAAATCAGAGAAATTCAATATACCAACAAAATCAGTAGTTATGCGCATGGAATCTGATTTGGTAGATATCTGATTTGTCATTTATTCAGGGTTACTATCGCTATTTTAAATAAGTGGAAATACACTATTTTTAGTATAGTAACTATAACTATAAGTTCAGTATTCATCAGGATTTAATGAAAGTTTAATAATAAATAAATTTTAATGCTATTTTTCAGCAGACGAGCCTATACACCGAATATATCTATATTTCGATATTTCTATTAAAGTATGGGCAGTCCTGCTACAAAGACGTGGGTGTTTCTCAACGATCACACCGCAAATCAATAGAACATGAAAAGACAACGATGTTCAAGTCTGGTTAGTAACTTGCTTGTTGTTTCCTAGGTTAAGGCTAAAAACTTTATACTTTACAGTACAAAAAAAATGCAATTATGGATGTCTAAGACCAGCGGTAGCATCGCTATTTCGGGGAATTCAGGTGGCCTCTAGCTCGTTTGCCACCTAATGATGAGTAAAAAAAAAAAGAAAAAGAAAATTTGCAACCGGCTCTGTATAAAAGGTATACCTTGAGAAGTAGCTTCTAAGACGTTGGCTACGTTATCTTATTATGAATATCGATTTTTAGTGACACATTATGCACTTCCTCACAAGGAGTATAAAAGGGGTATGCAATAGATCCAAAGACGAGTAGCCTCCGCAACACAGCCACGGCGTTCAGCCGGAGATTGGTTTATAGCACACTAAAGACTGGAGTAGTTCGTATAACGATTTTCTTCAGTATTTTTGTTATTAACCATCTCAGGCTCACATTCCCTATCCTTTTTTGTAAGTCTACTAGAGAATTCCATTAAATAGTTATCCTACATTAACGATCAAAAATACCACATTATCATATTATTCTATACATTTCTTTCCTTTATTAATGAATTGTTTTATGCAACAGATACCAACTTCAACGCATTCGCGAAACAATGGCAATTGCAATCCACGAGCCAGGGATGGGAGCGTCGGAAGCCTGGGGCGGCCAGGCAGCGGCCTTTGGCTCTAACCAGACCGTCGTCGATAAGGTCACCCCTGATATGATGCACCTCATCGACCCGCACTGGTAAGTTCTTTTAGAATTAAAAAAGGCTAGGCGGATACAACAGTTCTTTACCTTTTAAAATATCCAAGATCTACTTGAAACGATGCTGTTTTACAAATTGTTCCCTAACTATCATATTTACTAAAAGAGGTTACACAATCCATCTCTAACATTCATTGTCGTATCTCAGTGCTTTATGTTCTTTAATCATATCTATGTCAGTGATATTTCTGGTAAAATAGTAAATTACATGTCATAAAATATGGTATTATATGTTTTAAGATGGTGTTCCTATTCCAGGTACCAATTCCCACCTATGAACCCCATGTGGCATGGTTTACTAGGATTCACGATCGGCGTCTTAGGCTTTATATCGATCACCGGCAACGGAATGGTCGTTTATATTTTCACATCCACAAAGGTAATTTTTATATTAACTCCTATAAAATGAATCTTATTCATATACGTTGTGTCTTATGAGTCGCATGCTAATTTACAGAGTCTCAAAACGCCATCAAACTTGCTCGTGGTAAATCTGGCTTTCTCCGACTTTCTGATGATGCTGTGCATGGCTCCGCCGATGATCATAAATTGTTATAACGAAACATGGGTCTTTGGTTCGTATAAAAACTTGTAATCGTGACTAATAATAAACATTTAATAATAAACATAACTTAATGCAATCATGTATGAAATTACAGGTCCTTTCGCTTGTGAACTGTACGCTTGCGCCGGTTCGCTATTCGGTTCTGTCTCGATTTGGACCATGACTATGATAGCCTTCGACCGATACAATGTTATTGTAAAGGGTATCGCCGCAAAGCCGATGACCATCAATGGAGCACTACTACGTATCTTCGGAATTTGGGCGTTCTCTCTCGCCTGGACTATTGCCCCTATCTTTGGCTGGAACAGGTAACGTAGACCTTTATTTGTCTCAGACAAACCTAAAATCATATAAATACACAATAATTACGTTCTTTTGTTATACAGGTACGTGCCCGAGGGCAACATGACCGCCTGCGGCACTGACTACCTCAGCAAGAGCTGGCTCAGCCGCAGCTACATCCTCGTCTACTCCATCTTCGTCTACTATCTGCCTCTCCTGCTCATTATCTACTCCTACTTCTTCATCGTTCAGGTAAATGCATTGCACATTACAATGAAACAATTAGACTAAGGAATCTCAAAACTACTACTAACATAATGGCTGTTTAGGCTGTGGCAGCTCACGAGAAGGCAATGAGGGAACAGGCTAAGAAAATGAACGTGGCCTCTCTGCGATCCTCCGAAGCCGCCAACACAAGTGCGGAATGCAAATTGGCGAAGGTATACTGTCCGGTCTAATATTCCTTTCATATACATTTCATATTTATGTTAATATTTCGCTACATGCGTGTTATTCCGATTTAGGTGGCACTTATGACCATTTCACTATGGTTCATGGCGTGGACACCATATCTGGTAATCAACTACACTGGAGTGTTCGAAACTGCACCGATCAGCCCTCTGGCCACCATTTGGGGCTCGGTGTTCGCGAAGGCCAACGCTGTCTACAACCCTATTGTGTATGGCATCAGGTAAGACAACAAAAATCACTACAAATCACTATAGGTATTTATCATCAAAGATCAATGATTTTAATGATACTTTGTTATTTCAGCCATCCTAAATATCGAGCTGCCCTCTACCAGAAGTTCCCAGCGCTGGCATGCCAACCTTCAGCGGAGGAATCTGGATCTGTGGCCTCTGGAGCTACGACCGCCTGCGAAGAGAAACCTTCCGCGTGAGCATATATGGACGGATAACACCTCGACGACCGACACGCTGCTGCCCTACGGATCTGATACTGCTACAGAAAAACGTTATTTATTATTTTTATACAACAACATTTACAACTGTACAAAGTGGAAAACTTAAACACGCCGCGAGCTGACCGAAGAATATACAGGATGTTACAGAAACATTTACTTAAAATGATGAGTTTGACGCCTGCATCATTTTGAGTTCACGCTCAATGCGGCCAGTTGAACGTTGCACACATTTGGTATTCTTTTGTTTGTATGCATTGGCTGGCGACAAAAATACTAAAAAAAGATTAAACTAACAACATATCGTCAGCTACTCCAGTAACCTAAGAGACTGCTCCTATAGTTAATAAGCACGACGATAACTATGATGAAACAAGCTGTGTACCTCGGACAAATGAAAACAATAAACAGCACGATGGTGTCAAAACATCAATATTGTCTTTTATTGTCCTTATCATAACATCATTATTTAACACTAAAAAAACAAAAGAAAATAGCATATGTGCTACTCCAAAGTTTTATATCTGGCCTGATATGTTGAACCGTTATCAGAGTTATCGATTATACACATGAAAAAAAATTAACGTATCCCACGGGAACAGCAGTTAACTATTTCTGGGATTAAAATTAGCCTATGTGTTTTTCAGACTATGATCTCTACATCTATGCCAAATATCGAGATCGTTGCAACAGTCTAGGCTACACTCTCTCTAACTCTAACAAACATCCATCCATCTTTCGCATTTATAACATTACGAGTAACTACTCTCTAATCTAACTAAATTGACATATGATTAACAACATTCACATTTAAATATACCTCGGTACTTACAAAAAATCAATAATGAGAAATTGTAAGAAAAGCATGAGATTTAAGCGCCAATATCCTAATGATTAGGGGAGACTGGTTACCGCTTGTTGGTTAATGTGTCACGTTGAAGGTTTTCACACTTACCATATTGTTTATCTTCTTCTTCGTTCTTCAATTTATCTGTCGCTTGAATATTTTTCGTGAGCTTATTCTATTATTTTAAAAGTACCTGCATAAATTATCTATGATGAAAAATGCAAAAACGTTATAAAAAAATCCATTGTCGATGCTTTTTTATGGTTGCTAGGCAACCATAACATAAACAAAACACGTTGCTTTTGTGCTTATGAATGTGCTTGTTAGAATCAGTCTGATAAAATGGTTGCATTTTATTAAACAAAATTAAAATGGCTTGTAAAACGTCATACGAGCTTCATCACAATTTTCCTAAGCTTGCTGAAGAGTCCGGCTTCACATTTAGCACACATAAACCCCGCGTTCACATCGAATGGAACAAAATTCGTAAGTGTATAGCTTATTCCATGTTAAAAATGTTTTATTGATAATTGATAACATAACATTTTGCATAACTAATAAGCATTACTTCTTTGTTTCAGGATTAATTGATATAGAGAGTTTGATGCGAGACAGAAAGTTTGTACAAATCGAACAGCATATCAATGATGTAAGAATGTTTCAAAAACTACTTAATTTTGCTTTAGTCCTTTGAGAAAACTTTAGACAACCCGACGTTTTTTTAAGTTCATTGAAATGAAATAGCTATACTTATAATAAACCGTATGAAGTTGACATAAATTAAGGTAAAAGAACCCTCGTATATTCATCGTACTAAATCTCATGTTTGTTTAGATCTTAGATTGTGTTCTCGAATCGGAGTTCGATGTTCGTATTCTGGATGAAGGTGTTCTAAAGATATTTCGACTAGCACAGTTAGCCGTTGAATATCAACAGTTTTGCCGACATTACCTCGACAGGAGTGTCTACGTTTTACGTGAAGAAATAACGGGTTTAGCTCAGGTATAATTATTATAGTACAATTACATCATTTATTCCTTTAAATAAATTTCTTTCCAACTTCAATATTAAGTATGTATGAAGTTGAAAGTTTAATCTGTTCCAGGAACTTGAGTATGCGAAAAAAACAATACGTGAAAAAGAGGATGAAATGAGAAAGCTTAAACGGAAAACTAAATATAACTTACGAGCTCCACTTCCTTATGGTAATGATAATATTGCGAATATGATCTTACAAACATTAGCTAATAAAAGTGATATATTCCCATCGTCAACTCAAATCGACAATGTGCATTACAATAAGTGCAGCTATTGCGATAAAGTTTTTATGAATCAATTATATTTAAAAAGTCACATTTCACGGCGACATAGCAATGTAGTGGAGATACCTCAAAAAGATTTACCTCGTAATGAAAACAATCAAATCGATAACGAACAATCAAAACTGCAAAATGAAATCATTGAACTGAAGACAAAGTTAAAAGAAATGGAAGTTCTAATAAAAGTCACCAACGATCAAAATAATCGGGAACTAAATACTGCAAAGAAAGAAAATACCAAAGAAATAGTAAATTGTTCGAATGATCACACGTTAAAAACTAACGACATTATTAATAAAAGTCCAGAGAAACAGAAGAAAGATGTTGAAGTATCTACAAACAGTGAAATTCACATTTTAGAAAAAATTGAAGAGTGGAAAAAGGAAGAATTTGAAAAATACAATAAAGAAATAAGTCTACTCCGGACACAAATTTCTAGCATCATAGATTGTAATAAAGACGTAGCTAAAGGAAATTCAGTGCCAAATGATAATAGAATAATGGAACAGCTACAAGATACGATAAAACAGCAAAGTGCAGAAATAGCGTCATTAAAAGAAGAGTTGTC
The DNA here is from genome assembly GCA_003118335.3 of Papilio memnon. NCBI lineage: Eukaryota > Metazoa > Arthropoda > Insecta > Lepidoptera > Papilionidae > Papilio > Papilio memnon. The sequence goes on along the minus strand of LD688978.1, from coordinate 906,807 downwards.
AAATTCGGTTCGTACTTTTAATCCTTTCTTATTGTTTTACATGAAAATAATTTTAAATGTTGTCAAGATTTGACACTTTAGAAAAAAAAATCCAATATCTCATAATAGAATTAACAGTAACGTTTCTATATTTCGGCATTTTAGCGATTAAAATCGAAAAATGACGAATTAGAGAGGAAAAAAGAAATTGATGCCCAACTCGCACTTTGGGCTGAAAGAACAGAAACTCAATCTAAAGAATACAAGTTCTTGCTTCAAAAGTTGGATATAGTGGCTAAAGAAGCCAAGGAATCACGGGAGCTAGCAGAAATAGAAAAACAGCGAGCTGTTAAATTGCAGCATCTTTTAGAACAAAACAACAACAATGTAAAAAAAATTGTGGAAGCGGCTGTAAATAACAAAGAAAATGACATAAAAACTGAGGTGAGTGTACAATAAAATCTGATTTAAAACAATTGTAAAGTAAACTTACAACACATAAACGTATGTTTTTATTAATTTTTTTGAAAAAAACATTTCAGAACAGGCAACATAGAAACGACATCAATGAAAGTGTATTAAAAGATGCTGCAAACGTGAAATCTCTCAGTAAGTCGACTCCAATGCCGGACCGTAAAACACTAGAGAAATTACATCGTAAGGCGCAAGAACTGCTTAATCAGTCGATATCGTCTTCCGATGTTTCTAGCACCAGTGATAGTAACAGTCATGTCCCCGTCGAAGGTCGCAATGTAAGGAAAGCGGTGATGACTAAGAAAAAGAGACACGAAGATAGCTTTGAACATGATAAACAACATATTCATAACAAAGACAAAACCAATATGAAAAAGGCGCAACAAAAAAGTTTTGAATCAAATAGAAAAGTGCAGAGTCCAGAAATAAAGAAAATTAAATCTCCGATAAAAAAGGATAACGGACCTGTGAACAAAAGAGGAAGGTAAACATATACGTAATGTAGTTTTTAAGGTGTTAGTTTCTTCTAACCTAACATAACAATATGTCGAAGTAAAAAAACACATGTCCAAGTATCAAGTTTTAGTATAATTATAGATAAACAACATGTTTACATAGTAACTTTCCATTTCTAGCCCAATAAAAGTTGTAAGAGCAAAATTAACCGAAGAAGTGAATCAGCGCCTCGTGTCGCTCGGTGTCGATCCTCTGAAAATAAGACTACCTCGAGATATTTTCAACAGGCAACGACAACAACTACAAGAAAACAACGAAATAAAATCAAAGGTAGGAAAAAGATAAGATAATTAGCAAAATTGTTTTTGTTGAATTTTATTAAAATTCTTATGGTTTCAAATATAAACAGATGTTCGTAATTGATTTAGTTTTAATTTAATAATTTATTCTTCTATTTAATAACAGCAACAAAATTTTTATTTAATTTTTAGAAAAATCCCACACGTGAAAAAATTAATCACTACATTATGTCTTATTTGGACAAAAAAGCTACAAACACAAATAAAAAGACTTTTCAAGAAGATGAATATTTTTCTCCAAATAAATCTTCAAAACCATTCAGCTTAACGTCCGTCATCTCAAATGTAAAATCGAAAGCATTATCTTTAGTAAAAACAAATGATGGATTAAAGATAGAAGAAAAAACGCCATACGATAATGTTACAAGAAAAGCTCTATTTTTACTTAAAACACCACAAAGCCCAAAAAATCACAAACAAAATTTGGAAAATGAAACACTTAAGATAAAAGAATCAAATGAGATTATAAAAGAAAATGCGAAAACTAATAAACTGAAAAATAGTTATGGTGGCAAACACTACAAAGCTTCCGGTAGTAGCGAAGGATCTGATTCAAACTTAACTGATGCATCGAATGAAAAATTGAACCAAACCACCATTAAATCACCAAATCGACGCCCTGCCACTATTTGTGCTGTCTATGATTATAATACGCAAGAAAATGGCGGTGAAACTAAAATAACGGATGCATTTGAACAAACGGACACGAATAAACAAAAGCGTTATTTAAAAATTCACAGTAGTGACAACAGCAGTGATGATAATATAGCTTCAATAACAGACCACGGATTAAGAAATGCAATTTCTGATGAGAATGTTAATGACCAAAAGCAAACCAAAGGAGTACTGAAAAGTGCATCTTCGATGTCTTCTTTATATAAAAAGAAAGTAATATTTGATATGGATGCTATACAAATGAAATCTGTTAGTGCGTCGCCCTCACAGAGTATTACAGAAAGAAGTGATAAGAATGAGAAAACTGAATTAGGAATCATAAATCTTGATACTGAGGAATGGGATTTATCAAGGTACGCCGAAATTTTAAAGTTTCATCAGCTCCCCATATGTCCCCACTGAGGGGCTCGGAGCCTCCTCTAAGGTGTAGGTGACTAGGCCATAGTCAACCACGCTGGCCCATTGACCATTGCGGCCAAATGTTAATCCTATTTAAATACCTTGTATCATTTAGTACTAAACATTTTACATAACGCAAACATACGTAAACGTCATCCGACAAATAAAAAAAATCGTTATTTACGTTTTAGCTTATTTGTATTGATTTTTACAGCATAGAAAATGAACCGCAAAAAGAGGAGAGAACAATAAAACTCAGCACGCGTACGAGTCCAAAAATAGCGGAGCTAAAACAAAGCATCGAATCGCAACTAACGCGCCGTAACCCAACTTTGTCAACTGCTTTAGTGGGAGGAGTGGATGTGCTACAGGGGCCGATGATGACAAAGACCAGCCTGGGTGGCAGCAACACCAGCCTGGGAAGCTCCATTCTTGACGACTCCGAATATGCTGTACATCAAAATCATACAGCAGTCGTCAAGCCGAAAATAATAACAGATAAAGATGATAGTGAAATTGACATTTCAGAAGTTGTAGACGGTATTATTGACAATAAGCATAAAACTTATAAATAAATTAAGCTTCATTTTAAAATACAACAACACATGTATTATTTAGTAAATACTAACCCAGATTATTAAAGTTGAATATATTTCGACTGCTTGGAGATAATATGAGGCAGAAGAAAAACATTTCTCCATACAAACTATATACTAAATAGGGATGAGTGTAACTAATAATGAAAGATGCAATGGGTTTAAAAAGTTTATTTAGTGTATAAAGACAATTTACGTCTCCTTCTTTGTGTCGGTCTTGCCACCACGGATTCTTCCGGTCCTGCGCGCGGCGATCAGACCGACCTTGCGACCAGCCGATGTTCCTCTCTTCACTGTGGACGCCTTACCTGCACACCAATGATCATATCAACAAATGGCTCATATACAAAAATTCTATGGTTTTCTTTTCTACAGCAGTTGGTATTCAGCGTTTTTTTTCTTTTTAATACAGTTGTGAAACACAGTAGCAACTTCCACTTAGAGGTCTCATTTATATTATTTTGAGTTCCATTTTATGTAAAGGTCATAAGTTTACGATTGAGGAACTTACCAATATGCTGGTGATTACCACCACCGTGAGGATGCTCCACAGGGTTCATGCTCACACCTCGTACATACGGCCAGCAGTTACGCTTAACCTTGTATTTGTGGTATGCACGACCTGCCTTCAGGATAGGTTTGTCAATACGTCCACCTCCGGCCACAATACCTGACAACAAAATATTACTACGTAAAATAGTATATTTAAAGGTCAATAGTTTTTTATACAAATGTTTGCATCAGAAAGAGCCTCTGTGTAATCATAATCTTTCAGAGTAGGTAAGTGAAAGTCATCATTTATAAGTTTTTTTTCTAATTATTTTCAAATAATACTTTTTTTACAAAGCCGATACTTTAACAATGTTTTTACCCTATATAAGTGACCTACAAGTAATAATAACTTACCAACCATGCCCCTGTTGCTTGAGGGTAGAACTTTCTTTGCACCAGATGGAAGCTTAACTCTGGTACGTTTGGCATCAGGGTTGTGGCCAATGACTGTGGCAAAGTTGCCTGAAGCCCGAGCGAGCCGACCTCGGTCACCCATCTTCTCTTCCAGGTTGCAAACAATAGTACCCTCAGGCATGGATCCAACGGGCATTACATTTCCTGCAACATTTCAAAATGTAATTAAGAACAATAATATTCAAGGTACAGGTGACCCATTAAAATTAATGTTGCTGAGCTTAGGAGAGTATAATCAGGTCTAGAAATACCCCCTAAACCTCTCCTATTTTATAAATTGATAGATTTAAAAATTTGGTTGATAATTAACCACATACACCTTTAACATCACTTCAGTATTTACCAGTTGTTGGTACAGAACTTTCCTGCTGTCTAAGTTCCATTTACATGTTATTAAATCTGTGCACTACATGGTTTTTGAGCGTCGGTGGCTCAGTGGTTTAAGCACTTGACTTGTAATCTACAGG
>LD688978.1:880303-893942 GCA_003118335.3 Papilio memnon | reverse complement strand
AATATTATAAAGAGGAAAGATTTGTATTTTTGTATGTATTGAAATAATTAAAAAAAAATACTGGGCCGATTTCCACCATTAAGTAACATTGGCTATATTTTTATTTTCACTCAGATGAAGTCGCGAGCAACATAAGGCCATATTATTTTATTTTAATTTTAAATTATTCAACTTTATACCTAAACTATAACAGATAGTTTAGGTTCGCGACTTCGCCCGCGTGAAATAAAAAAAAAATATAGCCTATGTTACTCACAGATTACCTTTCTAACGTTGATAGAATTTTTTAAATCGGCACATTAGTTTTTGAGTTAGTTCTTTATAACATTAGTATAGATAGTACGAGTATAGATGTAACATAGTGCTCGTATGTTTCCAGGTTCGGCTGCCTGTCGACTCGGCTGTTCTACGCGCAGCTGACGGAGCTGTACATGCGCGTGAAGCGCGAGCGGCCGCCGCTCTCGCTGCACGGACAAATCCTGTGGCGGGAGTTCTTCTACTGCGCCGCCACGCGCAACCCCAACTTCGACCGCATGGAGGGCAACCCCATCTGCGTGCAGATACCCTGGGAGAGGAACCAGGACGCCCTCGCCAAGTGGGCCAGTGTGAGCACTGCTTCTCTGCACTACACACATCTACCTCCCATAGCCTCATATCTATACTAATATAATATAACAAAGCGTAAACACACACTACTTAGTTTTGTAGGCCGATTGCCGATATGGCAATCATAGCATATTTTTTAATAATTGTATTTTTAATAAAAAGCCCTAAACTTACGACACGCTTTTTTAGTCTATATATTTTCAAGCTATTGAATTTAGGGAGTAAATAATTTGGAACAAACCGTTATGCGGGAAAGGGACAAAAAGGTGGCAACATTAATTATTATGGTAACGGTAGTTTTGATGATAATTGGAGTTCGGATTAGATCTAGCTTAGGTCATCGGTGCAATGTACATAATACGCACACAACACAGTATGGCTTGAAAATGACACCTTTTGTTTTAGCTAAAGCCTATGTCAATGTATGTCAGTGAAAATAGTATGTGTTGTGCAGGGTCAGACCGGCTACCCCTGGATAGACTCGATAATGATCCAGCTGCGCGAGGAAGGCTGGATCCACCACCTGGCGCGCCACGCCGTCGCCTGCTTCCTCACGCGCGGGGACCTCTGGATCTCCTGGGAGGAGGGCATGAAGGCAAGAATCGCTTCCATACACAACCGCCACTCTACACATTTGTAAAGTATTCTTTTATGCATTTTTTTATTTCAGCTTGTTTATCATCTATATATATAAAAGAAAGTCGTGTTAGTTACACCATTTATAAATCAAGAACGGCTTTACCGATATGGCTGAGAATTGGTGAGGAGGTAGCTTAGATCCAGGAAACGGACATAAGACACTATTTATTCCGTTTAACAGCGATGGATGGATGGATGGATGTTTGTTAAAGTTTGTAGCCTAAACGGGTAAACGGATTTCGATGAAGTTTGGTATAGACGTGGAGGAGGATAGTCTGGAAGAACATATAGGCTACTCGCTTTTGTATTTTTTAATTCCACGCGGACGGAGTCGCGGGCGAAAGCTAGTTTTAAATGTTTCTGTTTTTCATGCTGGTGTATTGTTTGTTATTTTGTTACTTGATTGCAATTTTACGGAATAATAATCCAAGGTCAATGGACTGCCTGTTCAATATCTACAATATCTATTGGTTATGGTAAATTAGTTCCTCGAGACGAAATAAAGGTAAAGAATATAATCCCAATTCGGCATCGTCGATACCTACTTTTATTTTCACAAATATAAAAATGTTTGTTTCCGTCAGGTGTTTGACGAGCTGATGCTGGACGCGGACTGGTCGGTGAACGCGGGCATGTGGATGTGGCTGTCGTGTTCGTCGTTTTTTCAACAATTCTTCCATTGCTATTGTCCAGTCAGATTCGGACGAAAGACGGACCCCAATGGTGACTATGTTAGGTAATTATCTCATTTTATCATATTTATGTCTCGTCAACTGTGTAAGCAATTCATATTAAGATTGTATTATCTGAATGCGCTTTTAACCTTAACTGATATTTACTTATATTAGAGAAAAATCCCATTTTTTGCAATTATAATTAAATTTATAATTGAATAAATCTGTGTATGAATTCAATGTAAATATTTCACTTGCTAACAATATTTATTGTCAAGAATTTATAAAGTTTCAATGTATAATTTAAAAATACAAACATGTCTTTAATAAATCTAAATACAGCATTAGAAATGTAATACAGTCTAGATTTGTATGAATGTGAATGTTTCCAGGAAGTACATCCCGGCGCTGAAGAACATGCCGACGCGGTACATCCACGAGCCGTGGTGTGCGCCCGAGGCGGTGCAGCTGTCGGCGCGCTGCGTGGTGGGGCGCGACTACCCCATGCCCATCGTGGACCACGCGCAGGCCTCGCAGCTCAACATCGAGCGCATCAAGCAGGTCTACACGCTGCTCGCCAAGTATAAACCCAAAAGTCAGTACTTCATATTACACTAATCTATCTATCTATACATATACAAGTCGAAGACTATGAAGTGAATGTGAAGTCGCGAGTAACAGCTAGTCACTAATATTCTAATAACTACATTGATCATATTTTATGTCTATACTAATATGATATAGTGTAAGCACACTCGTTTGTCATGTAAGATGTGAGCAATCACAGCATATTTTTGTAATTCTCTTTTTAATAAAAAGCCCATCTACAGTTTAAAGGATATTTTTCACGCTATTTAATTTAGAGGGTAAATTTGTAAAAACTGTCTTGCGAGAAAGGGACAAAAATTACAAGCCCTTAGTAGCATAGATATGAGATTGCTATGGTAACAGTAATTGTTAGCCAATCGCAAAGTTCTTCATAGTCATTTAAGCATTTGAATTTTAACATTTGCAATCGAAAGTTTTACAAATGTAAACAATATTTTTTTTAATAATTTCATGCAGTCGAAGCCGTTTGGTAACAGTTCTTATTTACATATAATAATACTAACGTTAATTTAGTCTCTTTTGTTACAGATTTATTAAATCCTCAAGTTGTGGTGCGGCCAAATGAGATGCAATCATCACCGAGTCCGACATCAATAATCACAAGTATAAATCAATCTAACTACCTCTGCAGCCAGGCTCCGGAGACGCAGTCGACTGCGCCCTCGCAGCAATTCAAACAGGCCAACGATGTCTTCCTCCGACCGAACAACACACTACGGGAGGCCAAAGCGATGAAACAAGTTGTCATTATACAACAAGCACAAAAAGTTAGTACTAAATTGATGCAACGTTCTCGAATGCAGGACAAATTCATAAACGGCCAGTTGGAAATATCGTGCAACATGGATCAGAGCAAACAAAAAAACTACAGCCTCAAGACCTTGGTGATCAAGAATACCACCAATACTCAATACAACCGAGAAATTTTCACTAAACCACATAAAAATATTGACGGTTTACAAACCGTGCAATTGAACAGTTTCACTGATAATAAGCCTACATTTTATCTACCTCTTAATAAAAGTAAAATTCAAGTACAAGATACGCATACTAACATGGATGTCTCCGAACAATACATGTCTAACACAATGGATAGTGAATCAAAGAATGTCAATGAAGAAAATTTGGCGATTCCCACAGATAATATATATCCTGATAGAGAAAATCCACCGGAAAAATAAAAACCTTGCTTAATATTAAGGAAATTTGTTAGTACATATTTTCAAGTTTGTAAAAATTTAATGTTAGTGAGTAAAGTAATACAAAATGTAAGTTGTCAATTTGATTATTGTTTTATTCACTGTTTATAAAATGTTGCCACCGTCTGCATGTGCTGGTTGTAAGCCTTCTTAGCTTTCCTCGACTTGTCTGTCGGTCGCCCCTTGGGTTTGTTCCTAACTTCTCTTGATACTTCATTCTTAATATTATTTATTATTGATACCTGTAGAAGTTATTTACAATAAAACTTTAATTTAACATGTAATTTAAATATTCTTTTTAAAAAAATTGAGACAGAAAATGAGAAGAGCCGAAAATATATAAATACATTCTAGACAGTTTAAACTGGACATTCAGACTACAGTTAAATTGTGTGAGTTGACAAAACTGAGAACTGCACCATTTAAGTGATAGGTAAAATTTTGTCTATATGCTTCAATTTTAACTGTACAGTTCAACTGTTAAAACTGAAGTAGAAGGCTTAAATTATCATTTAATATAGAATATTGTGTATCAATTACATTAAAATGTATTATCTCTAGAAAGGACTAACTTGTGTAGACTCGTAAGGGGGGATACTTTTAGGTGACTGTATACATAATTACTTACGTTTTCTGGTATATGAACATATCTAATATTGCGACATTGAACAAAAATATTCTCAAAGAAAAATTCGCTCCCTTGTGGATCACAATATACAGCAGTTGTGAATGACAAATTCATATATCTGCAACATTTTAATTAGATAAAATATATATAATAAATTACAGAACTATTGTATTATGTACAGAAGATAAAAAATGGATCAAACATTGTTTTAAACACACACAATATTAGGTAATAAACACAATCATAAACATTTCACTAACTGATCAAAAGATTGCTTTGAAACTTAGATATTACTTACCCATCTACTGTAAGCAGTAGTCCACATACGTAAGAGTCATTTCGAAGGTCTACAGTCACGTTTTGTCCTTGCAAAGATTTTACTAAGCATAATAAGGTGTTGAAAAATGAATACTTTTCTTTTGGATTTCCAATAAATCTCGGATTCATATGTTGTGTGTTCATAGCGCACACTGAAATTTATATTTTATATCACAAACTTAAAAAAGAAAAATGATAATTACACAAAAAGGACATTCTAAAAAATACACATTTCTGTGTACTTAAACAATAAGAATTATACAAGTTTGCATTCATATTTTCCATTATGAGTTATAATCTAGGGAAAGTGATGACTATAGTTAAGAAAACACAAAGTTTTTATACTATTTATTTTATATGATCTAAAATCTATAAGCTAAATGATATGTTTTATTTTTACTTCTTATAATTCTTTTAATATTACTAGCCGTTCATCAGGCTTCGATTTTAATTCCAATTCTGCTTTTGTTAGTATCCAATTTTCTCCTCCTTTTTTAATCCAAAAATAGTAGTCACCTTTTCCTTTAGGTCCACGAATTGGTATACAATATTCAGCAGATATTGGTTCATTATTAGTGTATTTTATATGAGATACTTTAGATATTCCATCTTTAATCGGCTCTCCGAGGTAATGTACAGCGCCGCGATGATTTCTTATTTCCTTCATAGCCTCTTTATAAAAGTCATAATTTCTAAACCTATCTACAAGTTTACCATCGAGATAAAACCCCGTTACACTAAGTACCAGGCCACCCCAACCAGCGATTTTCACTAATGTCCTCGTAGAAACTGGCATATTAAGGAAACAATACTCACTTATGTTATTAAATCTTGTATTCAAAGAAAATATCCAGCAACTGCCGTCTGTACTCTTTTAAGCTTGATTAAGTTACATGAAATTCGGTTTCAACACATTTAATATGTCCTGTAAATTAAAATTAAATAGCAGCTTTGAATGGATCTAAACCTTAATTGATTTAACCCTTGAATTTCTAGTAAGCATATTATTTATTTTTTGAAATGAATTATGTATCAAGACCATTTTTGACAGAAACGAAACAAAACCACAAGTTATCCCCAATTGACAGTTTGGTTTTTGCTTTTGTTTTCGGTTGGAAACATTCTGCTACTTTTTATATCTTAGTTTTTATTTTATACATGTTAAATATTAGTTTATTCGTACGCTAATACTTGTTTTTATTACAGAGATAATTAACCTGAAATTCTATATAAAACACCAAATAGGTTATTTAATGTTATATTATTCGTGCTTTTTAATCTGACATTGTAATGTACTGATTTTATCGCTGTCTCTTATCTTTTTTGACAAATTTTGACAGCTGAGTTGTAATTACTGTATTTTTTTTAATACAAATAAGAATGTAATGAGAATCAAAAAAATCTTTCATTTATTAATATGATTTCCCTATGAGAGGACTACAAAATGTTTAAAAGGTTAAAGGATAAGTTAGCCGAAGAGGTGAAATCTTCACCTCAAAGAATTCAACAATTTGCTCAAGCTGCTCAGGTAGGAAACTAAAGGGCATTAATTTCTACGGAACATAAAATAACACCTTTCTATTGGTTAACTAGTAACTTTATTCAATGATAAAGCTTCCAAAAGCTTAAATTAATTAAAACCATAAATAGATTAAACATTGCAAGTTGGTGACGACGTGTTAAATTATAGTTATTGTAATTGCCTTATTTATGAGATTTCAATTTATATTTACGATGAACATGCAATATATTAATTAGTTGTTTTTGTTTCTAGGCTGCTGTAACTTCAGCATCCAGCAGCATTTCGGACATTACAAATAATGACTTATTTTCGATTGGAGATAATGGTATGACATGTAACATTGTTAAAGTCAAATTTCTTTAATAAATATGCACTAGGTACTCTTAGTTTTAAATTAAATTTATTCTATAAGTTGTGTACAAGCTTAAAACAAGATATTTTTCTTTAAGTAGTGGTTGTTGATAAATTAATGACTTGGTTTCAACTAATGTGATTTCAAAAACTTGTATTGACACATTGTGGTTTAAAGATAATTTAAGATTGATTAGTATGAGTTTCGTACAGTATAGTTCTAGGGATAGAAAATCAATAATTTATTTCAGATGTAAGTCATAAAAGTTCTACATCAGCTGCACAACAACACACATTCCATGAAATATCTCTCGCCGAGCAGAGATCTTCACAAACGGGCTTAGAAACACCAGATATGTCATTCCATCATGAAGTAAGGTTTTTGCTAAATCTTTTTTTTGGTGAAAATTACAAAAGGGAATGTGTTTATAATAAAATGATATATTATATGCTGCTTTATTGATGTAACCAAGATTTATGGACATTTAGCTTTTGACCACAACTCCAACCATGTGAAATTTAAAAAAAACAAAATTAAGTAGCCTATGTGTTCTTCAACATTATGCTATCTATGGCAAATTTCATCAAGATCTGTATAGCAGTTTAGGCCACAAACTTAACATACATCCATCCGTCCATTTAAACTTTCGCATTTACAATATTAGTAAAATGTATGTCAATTTCAGAGATTTTTATGAGAAAGGTGTATCTCAAATAAATATGTCTTAGTGTTATTCTTATATACAAAGGAACTTTAACAATTACCCTTTTTTAAAGGAAAATTCACGGCAGAGGAGATTGTCTAACAGTTCTTTTGCAAGTGACATATCCTTCAGACTACCAACATATGAGAGTCCATCTATGTATCACATTCAGGTATGTGTATATTTTTATATTATTCATTTATTGAATAAATAGTTTTTATGTTCTATTTAGATATGGTTATAGTAGTTTGAAATTGTAAAAATTTAACTACATATTTTCAGTCTGATATGGATGTGTCTGCCAGTGAAGCGGAAGAGAAAGGTTTTAGCGGAGGTATGGTGAACCTGGACAGAGTCACGAAGGAACAATTGTACTCTGCATACAGAAGAACACGAGACAGATTCACCAAGTATAAGACTCAGTATGCAGATCTAGCACGACATTACAAACTTCTGGAAAGAGAAAATGCTAAAGCAAGGGTAAGAAGTTTCAACGAATCAATCAATTAGAGTTATGTAATTTAAAACCAGTTTAAATAAATAATAATTTTAAATAAAATTTACAGAATGTGCTAGTTGAAACTCAAGACAAAGCTTTAAGAAGAATTTCAGAATTAAGAGAGCAGTGTAACTTAGAGCAAAGTGCAAAGGTAAAAATATTTTTTTTTTACTGCATACCTGCCTAAATTGTATTTAATATATTTGTGTAAGAGATTCTAAGTTACAAGTATATTTAAGTGTACATTTTTGCTATAGGCACATCTTGAAAAAGCTCTTCGTGAGGACATGGAAGAAAAAAATATGAAGATTGATTCATTAAATATGAAACTAAAGATTTTGCAAGGAAACAATGAATGTGATAATTTGAATACTGCTAAAGATGACCCAAATGACAATGAAAGTAGCTCTCAGTTGATTGATTTAGGCATTAATCAAGAACAGGAAGTAATAAATCCTGAATCTTTGCAGTCTGAAATAACAACTTTGAACAACAAAGTTGCAAAAATGGATCAATTATTAAACAAATATAAAGAGTCTCTCAAAATTAGCAAAGAAAAGAATTCACAGATTACTGCAGAACTGCAAATTCTGTCAACTGATTTAGAAAATAAAAATAAGGAAAATGAAGTTTTGAAATCCACTAACCTAGAATTAATAGAAGCAAGAAATAAAATAGAGGAGTTGAAAAACAGTATTGAAGAGATCCAAAATACTAATATAGCCTCTGAATTTTCAAGAAATAAAGAAATTTCTGTACTAAAATTAGACCTTGAACAAGCCCACGAAGAAATATCGCAATTGAACGGTAAAATTGAAGGTTTAAAGAAAAGAGAAGAAGAATATGCAATTTCATTAGCAGAAAATAAATTGCGTATTCATAAGGAGCTCGAGACAAAAGAAGCAGAAATAAAATCTTTAAAAGATAGTTTATCTTTGTCTCAAAATGAAGTCCAATCACTAAACATTGTACTCAGTGACTACAAAAAGAATCTATCTTTGTTAGAGGAAGAGCGTTCTAAATTAAATAACAATATAAATGAACTTAATACAGCTCGATTGAAAATAAAAGAACTGGAACAACAACTTGATGAAGTTAATAAAAATTGTCAGAGTATTGAACATTCAAAAGTGAAATTAGATGAAGAATATAAATTTTTGGAATTACAATTGAAACAAGAAACAGCTGAGAAGTTAGCAATGATAGATCGTAATGTATATTTGGAAAATAGGAACACACAAATAGCAGAGGAATGTTCGAAAAAGACCCAACAAATTCATAAATTGGAAGTTGAGCTCAAGACGCTTACAAACAATAAAGATTCTCAATTGGATTCTTCCTTAGAAAACACAAAATTACTTGAGGAAGTTGATAAATGGAAGTCAAAGTATAATCAGTTAGAGTCAGAAATTCTAGAAGAAAGAGAAGAATTAGTCAAACTCCAGACAGAAATCGAAAAACTTTTGTGTAATCATGAATCTGTGCAAAACGACAATATTAGATTACTCGATGAATTATCAGAAATGAAATCTAAAAACAAAATTTTGATAGAACAAAATACACAAATGAAATCTTTATCAACAATATTATTTAATAAAGTCACAAATTTAAAACAAGAAATAAATATTTTTAAAGACGAAATGAAGTTAATTTCACAAGAATTAATTCGCGATATAAAAGAATCTGTGAAGGATAAATTACATGTACTTTTGAGTAATTTATTGAAAGATACTGATGAAAGGAACATTGATCTTAAATCAAATATTTCCGCTTTACAAAAAGAATTGGAAATTGTAACAAATTTATGTGAAAGTAGAAAATCTGAATTGGATTTAAAAATAAAGCAATCTGAAGAACTAGAAATACAACTACATAAAACAAAAACAGAATATGACGACTTAAAAGAAACGATATCTAACAATGTTGAGGAACATACGACTTCAAAAGAAGAAATTATGGTTTTAAAAATAGAAAAAGACAAGCTATATGACACGCTACAGAAAGAAATTGAATTAAAGACAGATATTAAAGAAAGTGTTGAAAGACTTAAAGAAGACAATATAACATTAGAGGAAAAAGTTCGAATTCTCGATGAACAAATAGTTTTAAATAAGAAAGAAAAGGAAGAATTGATGTCCAAGCTAAAACTTTCCGATGAACAAATGTCTACTGTGCAACTTGAAGTCCAGAGATTAAAGGAATTGATTGAAGAATATGAAAATGATAAAATAGATTTGGAAAAGAAGAATAAAAACTTACTTGAAACAAATAAACAATTGGAAGCTACACAAGATAAGCTCAAATTGGAAATTGAAAATTTACTACAGGAAGTCGGTGAAAGCCAAGTTAATATCAAAAAATTAACAACAGAAATAGAAAAATTACATAAAGAAATAAATCATTTAGAAAATAATATTTCTGAACAAGAATTGAAATATCAAACTATACTTCAAAAACTGAAAGAAACAGATGCAGAGAATATTAAAATAGGAGGTGAACAAGATGTTTTACATGAAAAAATAAGAAGCATCCAAAACGAAAAAATTGAAATTGAATCAGATAACAAAGCATTACAAGATGAAATACATAATCTGAAATCAAACAATTCTTCTTTGATTAGCGAGAATAATGAATTAAATTCGAAGTTGAAAGAAATCATAGCTCAAAATGCTGTCTTAGATACCGAAAATAAGAGTAATCTTAAAGAGTTAAATGTTATTAAAGACAGCAATACATATCTACAAGAAAAAGTTAATATTACAAAGAAACAACATGAAGATGATATAGTATCTCTAGAACTCTTGAAGAATGAAAACTTTGATTTAAAGAAAAATATCGATGAAAATAATAAAAGCCTGCACGAGTTACAGAAAGACTTTAAAAATTTGGAAGCCGAGAACATTGTACTTAAAAATCAGTGTGCAACCATTTCTAATAATGTAAAAGAATTAGAAATTGAAATGCTCCAAGTACGAAATTCGCATATAGAAATCGAGAAGGAAAAGGATCATTTAAATTCTGTAATAAAAAATTTAGAATCGCATGAAAAATCACTGGATGTTTTAAATGATGTTCATACACAAACTAGTCAATTACAGGACTTCATGGATAATAGTGTTCAAACGAACTTAGATCAAAGAGATACTGTTCATGAAACTATTAACAAGACTAGTGACACAACTAATTTGACCAATAGCACAATTCAAAATGAATATGCTATACTCAAAGAAGAAAATAGACGTTTGCGTTCAGATATTGAAGGCCTACAAACTTATTTAACAAAAATTTCAAAGGAAAACGGTGATCTGAACGATAAGCTAAGAGAAGTGATTACATCTAATGACAATTTTACGGAACGAAGTGAAATATCCCAGTACGATATAGAGACACTTAAAAATGAAATTCAATCTGGAAGAGACAAAATCGACAATTTAACAAGAGAAAACACATTACTTGCAGAAGAAAATTTGGAACTTAAAGATCAAATTCATTTTCAGAGTTTCAATAAATCGGATCATGTCAACGATAATGTCAATGACGATAAAAATTTGAACGATATGACTAAAAAGTATAATAATTTATTAGAAAGAAAAAATGCTTTAGAACAACGAGTCAACGATTTGGAGAACATAAATTTATCTAGTAATGCTAATTTGCAAGAAATACAAGACAACAATGACCGATTGAGGCTGTCAAATGACAAATTAGGACGTCGGTTGGATGAAGCTCTTGTTAGTTTGAGACATTTACATTCACTGCAAGAGAATACTGAACTAGAATATTTAAGAAATATTTTATATGAATATATGACAGGATCAGGTACACATTCCTTAACACTAGCAAAGGTACTGTCAGCAGTCGTCAAATTTACTGACTCCCAAACCGAACTTGTCATGCAGAAGGAAAGGGAGCGCCAAGGAATTGTAAGTAAAGTTATTTAATGGATTTAACATTATAAGATGTTAACTGTTTTTATGCTACTATTAATTTGCTTTTATTTTTCAGTTGCGGCAACTTGGCATTGTATGATAATTAATGTTGCAAAAAATGTTTAAATGTATCAGTGTTGAGAGACGTTTTATAAAGTTTTTCATATAAATTGTAATTTATAAAGGACTCTAATTAAGGATATGGGATTTAATAAATTTCACATAATATTAAAATAACATGTTTCTCTAGTATTAAAAACGGAGCTTCTAATGAAAAATCAGATTTTTAAAATAGTATAATTTATGCTTTTATTTAAGTGATTGATTTCAGTTTTAAGTTTTATTTAGTGTTGCTTTTTATAGAATTATTTATAAAAGATAGAAATGGTGCTAACATTACGTCATTCCAAACATTTTTCTTACTTTACAGAATTTATGACTGCCGCGAAGTTATTTTCTAGTAGTTCATCATTTTAATTCACATTTCCCGTCCCTTTCCCGCGTCGCTATTAACTTTTTTGTTTGCAATTTCTCTTATTCCATCTTTTTATCATCCTCTACGCATACCAATTTTTAGGCCTTCCCTTTGAACAACCCCTTACATCTCACAATAACATAAAAATGGTTAACTAGATTTATTTTTTAACATTATTTTTTTTTTATATAATAAATTTAGCGCCCGATAAATGCTTTCTTGTGCTTGGTCCTATCCACAGCCTTTATTTCTTTTGCTATTTATTTGTATGTAAATACATATTTTCAATTAGCCCTGAATATTAAAACTATATAGATTAGTTGAAAAAGCTCTTTCATGTATGTATTATTTTAGTAATGATAAGGATTCTTTAAAAAATTAATTCTGCTCCTGTTTTAAAAGGTTTTTCACTTATAATTTTTATCCAACTGGGTTTATCTAGTCATTTTTGACTTGATATTTAGGGTGCATTTTTTTATAAGTCAGGTTTTCATAATGATGTCTTAAAATAGGTACAAAACTGAGGGTCTATAGTTGCTATAGTTGCGAGTACGAATTCATATCATCACATCATAATTTGTAAGAGATTTGTTGGCATGCTTAACTATTGGCTGGTATGTACGCTGCAAATGTAATACAACTTTTGTTGACGTTACGAAAACGTTCTCACGAATATTGGCGATAAGCCTCTTGAGCTGTTTTATGTCATTAATGGAGTAAGTTACTAGGTTAATAATAATTATAGATTGAAATATTTTATTTAATATTCTGATTCTAATGAATTATTATATCTTAAATATTATTTTATATGTATTTGGTAATGGACTAAATTAAAACTATAATTATAGACATGTATATTTCATTTATTTATAATATTGCAATGGCATAAATAAAAATAAATAAAATTGATTTATCTAAATTTACATTGAAATGTAAAATCAACCCCGGGAAACTTCCGCCCAGTTAAAAAACTAATTATAATAAACTAATATTTTTTGTTGTTTTATTTACCACCTGATTTTTAAATACTATTTGTTTTTATTTTTGTGGAATATTAATGCATGTACCACTATTGTAAAAACTTAAACATTTAAAATAATTATAGCACATTAACAAGATATGGTACATAAAACAAACTAATTACTTTACGGCTATCATTCACTCATTTGGTACAAGGCGCGACGCGACTGTGAAACAAACCCCTATAACACTCGCCCCGAAGATGGACCCCAATGGGTCGAAACTAGTCGCTGTCACCACCGGTAAAATACATGTGACTGATAGCTGTAAAATAATTAGTTATAATTATGTCTCTTATTTACAATTTAAACTAATAACTGTTGAAAAACAAGGATTATGCTCTAAAATAAACATAGTATTTTTAACAGGCTACTTAGACTTAGGCTCCTTGTACTACAAAAACATAACGAAATGCAATTTAATTTCTACTAACACAAGGAATATATGATGCCATTAATTTGAATGA
>LD688978.1:855430-871976 GCA_003118335.3 Papilio memnon | reverse complement strand
ATTATACGAAAATATTACTTGTTTATAGAAGTCAAGAGTCTATGAATAGCTGTATTATTTCAACACTGGCAACTCAAACTGTTGTTCGATTTGACAACGATCTAGATTTTTGTAAATTAACTAATTTGGAACGTGACTGCACATTTCGCGAGAAAGTACCGTTAGTTATTAGTTAATTAATTTGCCGGTGTTTAAAATACTGCCGTGCTAATTAATTGAAAGTCTGTTTAAGTATTTTCTAATAGTACTAGTAAAATGACTTCGGAAATTGCAACGCCTCCATCTGTATCATGGGCGCAGAGTAATGCCCGTGTGTATTTGACTTTTAACGTTGAATGTGATAAACCAGACATCAAAATAGAAAAAAATGCAGTGTCTTTTAAGGGAATCTGCGCCCCTGAACATAAATTAAATCAAGTTGATATACCTTTGTTTGCTGAAATAGACCCGGAAAAAAGTACACAGGTTAACAAAGGAAGACTCATCGAAGTTGTTTTAGTAAAACACAAGACTGATGAACCATTTTGGCCTTCGTTAACAAGTGATAAAAAGAAACACCATTGGCTCAAGGTTGATTTCAACCGGTGGCAGGATGAAGAGGAAAGCGAAGATGATATGGACCCCAACGATATGTTTTCAAACAAAATAGGTGACTTCGGAGACGAAGATATTGAGAAAAATGACTCGAGCTCTGGTGAAGAGGAAGATCTACCCGATATTGAATAAATGTTGGTATACATTTCCATTAGATAAATAGACCATCTGAACAATAAATTTATTGTATTACGCTTTTTTATCATGTATGTTAAAGTAGCTTGTATTAAGAACAGGGAGTTGTTTGCACCTTTGTGGAAACAATCAGCTATATACTCGGCATGAATTTATGAGGTGTTGAAAGAAAGATTAAGGAATTTGCCATATGAGTTTTATTTTTAATGAAAATTGCATGGAAAACTTGATAATTAAATTTATTACATAGCCATAAACAAAGATGAATTACTAAAGAGTTTGTAATAAGTAGTTTTCATGTATAATTTTCTTATTTATATGGTTTACTTCCGTAGTGTAAAGATGGTTCTAAGTGAATGTCTCAACATTATTTGTTGTGGTTTTATTAGGCTACTTGTGTGAAACCTAACCTTATTGCAAAGTAGGTTACTGCATACCTGGTGTAATTGCAATCATTGATTGCATTGTTTTTTTTAAATAAAGTACAGATAAAAATTGTGGCTTTTTATTTCTTGTTCTTATACCTTAGCTGGCTTTGATAAATATACATTTTAAGTGTGACAGACCTGAATAATAATAAAGTAATTTTCAATCATTTAAATCAGCTTTTTAAGCTTTGACAATCACAGTTTCTATTGTTTGTTATAAGTAGACATACTGCAATCTACTCCCAATATGTTTTTTTATAGTATAAGGTGAGAAAATAGCAAGTGATCACCTGGTTTCACCAAAATAGTGAAGCGCAATGTTCCCACAGACATTTGTATTTACAAACACATTGCCTTCTTTTAAATCAACCTTTAGGTTGGTTTATTTATACTTAGTAATGTCAACCAATTCTTATAAGTTCCAATCTCAGGATATCAATAGTAAAACTGTATCTTATTTAGAGGATCTTTACTTTGAAATTAATGCTCGAGTGTTGTATTTGGTTAGTACACAGAGTAGTTGTAATCATATACTTTTCATAGCGTAAATATGTACAGACATTACTAGCAATTTCTTTTATCGCTATCCGTAATAGGCCTGTTTGCGACGGCGCTCTGTCTAATGGCAGCCATACAAGGACCACAGTTTGCAGTTGCAGTTGACGACGCGGCGCTGTTAAGAATCGAGCTGGTCTTGGTTGTGGTTCGGATACTACGATCTATTACGATGTATGTAATTTTGTAAAGGGTTTTTTTTATTAAAAATGAAACGAAAATATTTAATTGGCTTAACTTTTATTTTGTTCGAGGTTAACCTCTATGGCAATCACAACTATCATTTTCAGTACTTATTAAAATCGTAATTAATGGTAATAGTAATAAATTAAATAACATAATTTCTTATATTACTGTACCTAATTAATAGTTTATCGCTATATCTATTCCATACAAGTATTCATTCACGTCCAGATATAATAATAATAATAAAAAATCTATTTACAACTGAATATATAACTATTACAATATGAAAATACTATTTCTAAGTAATTAAGACAACGTAATAATAGTTCAATATTATTTGATTTCTAGGAATCTTTAAAGATCAAGTTAAAACCAGGATTTGTTCATAACTTTTGGTGCACTTAGAACGCTTCCGTTGGCCTTTTAATAAATACCATTTAATCTTGTCCGAAATTTCATTTCTAAAATATAGAATAACTTTTGTGGGCTAGGTTATTATGATTTTC
Organism: Papilio memnon; assembly: GCA_003118335.3. NCBI lineage: Eukaryota > Metazoa > Arthropoda > Insecta > Lepidoptera > Papilionidae > Papilio > Papilio memnon. The sequence goes on along the minus strand of LD688978.1, from coordinate 869,572 downwards.
ACAATGGTAAATATCTTGATAGACAACCCGTTTTTTATCCGTTAAACATCGACCCCACAAATCCTTTAAAAATATTTTTTGGAACATAAGTTATAACTGCATTATACCTCATTGAATAACTTATGCCTAAATACTTATTAAGGTTATAAAAACAAATATTTTATTCTATCACTCCGCCACTGTCGAGGAATGTGTTTTTCGCGATTTGATGAAGTTGAGCGGACATCGTTTCGTTTGTTTCAAGCACCATTTTTGTGAAGTAACCGTTTGAATTGTTAAGTAAATGATATGGATGATCGAATTCCACCAATCTTCCTGAATCCATAACCATAACCCTGTCGGAATCCATTATGGTGTTCAAGCGATGAGCCACGGTTAGCACTGTGCAATCTGCGAATTTTTTCCTTATTGTTCTCTGTATGAATTCATCAGTTCTGAAATAAAACAATATGAGAATTGAAGATGAACTCTTCGGCTTTTTAGACATACGACAGGAAGACATGCCATAAGTTGGTCGGGGTCTATATACTTAGTTTTGGTATAAACGTACATAAGTTTTTGTTAATACAAGTTTAAAGCGGTGAAACGACCAACTCTATGTGCTTGAAAATAACGTTATTAGTGTATAGTCTTCTTTCTTAGCTGCTTCAATCCGGCGTTCTCTAAGGTCCTCCGTAATACAGCTAATGCAAGCAAATGACTTACTTTGGATCGACATTCGCGGTGGCTTCGTCCAGTACGAGTATACGATTGCCGCGCAAGATGGCGCGTGCTAGGCATACCAACTGCCGCTGACCCAGAGAGAAGTTCGACCCGCCTTCCGACACTTTGAAATCTAACGCTGGAATTGCTGCTTTCAAATCAACCTAAAACAAGTGTTACATTAGTCTTACTACCGCATTTAGAAACAGTTGGTAGAGTTAGTTACTAAGGGCGTCCTATTAAGCGGCCGCTAAGGAACTATTAAATGACTCTGAGTTTAGCAGTTAAACAAATAGAAATAGTGTTTTAGGTTAAGAACTTTATTATCATTTATTAAAGAAGTTCATTTCTATCGTAATGTCTATCGTAATTTTACATTTTAGAATGTCTGAGTGGGACTATGTAATTTTTGTTTCTGTGTACATTTTATTTGATACTAAAATTAACTTACGGCTTCCAAAGCTTTCCACAATTGCTCATCATCATAATTATTAAAGGGATCCAAATTATAGCGGACTGTCGCTGAGAACAGTACCGGCTCTTGTGGAATTATGGATATTTTCGATCTCAATTCCTGTAAAAGTTAAAAAACATTAGCTCCAATACTAATTCTGACGTCCGATATGTCTTGTGGTATCTGGTTTACTACGCCTTTATCAAATTACAATTTTTAAAAATATAATGAAATGTGTGATTTTCTTCCTTTTATTAAATATTTATGAGAAAATAGTAAAATAAGATTAGTTCAATTAATTTTTACCTGTAGCGAAAGATGAGCGGTGTCTAGGTCATCGATAAGGACTTCTCCTTCGACTATTGCGAGCCGGAACAGTGAAGATATGAGAGAGGACTTGCCGGCCCCGGTGCGGCCCACAATACCCACCTGTGATTTAATTTGAGAAACACATTACATTAGCGTCATGACAATCCATCTTAATATTGTTTATTTTATTCAATTACTTAAAATTTCGAACAAACATATTTGCTTACCTTCCAGCCCTTTTCAATAACTAGATTCAGATTTTTTAGAACAGGTAAATCTTCAGGTGTGTACTTCATGTAACAGTTGCGGAATTCAATACGTCCTTGCCACGGCCATCCTTTCGGTGTTTCTTTTGCTGTAGAAAATATATTTATCGTTAGTTAGATCATACATATACGTATAAAATATACAAATATTCATCAATTTAACAGTCTATTCATTTTGTAACTGAACTGACAAGTGACTTTAATTGCATGTTCATCAATCTACGCTTGTATCATGGTAGTTGGAGAATTTAATTATACTTTAGTACTTCACTATTTTAGTAAGTAATAATAAACAGTGAACCATTTTAAATAGATATAGATAAAAATACCCTAAGTTTAGCTAAAATTTACTTGTGACAGATTTAGGTATCACTAGTAGGTTAGTGATTAATTTTAATGATTTACCTCCTTTGTCCCACTGCGGCTCCCGTTCGATGTGAGTGTACTGTAGGATGCGCTCTACGCTCGTCATCTGTGAGATCACCTCTGCAGTCTGCCGCACGCCGAATTGAAGCATACCCGTCAGGATGAGAGTTTGAGAAATCGCTAAGCCGACGTTACCAGAGAAGATTGTTTCTAAAACAAGAGACAGTAATTATAAAGCATTACTAACTTTTACATGAGCTAGGAAGCAGGATGCGGAATTAGGAAGACTGTATTCTGTGAAAGGTATCGGAAAAGACCTAAGACATCTATAATATTATCCCTATTTAAGTATAGTACTACTAGTACTAGTTGGCCACCAGCCTCGCTTCAATATATACGAAAAGTCCTGGCTTATTCAGAAAGCTCTCTATAGTGTCGAGGATTTATTTCTATTACAATGATTTGCTTGATGTATACATAGTTTTTACTCAGAATATCTGTACAATTTGCACATCATGACCTGTAATTTACTAAATTAACCAATAAAATATATATATTTGTATAAGTGAAACATTTATACTAACTGCTGTCAATGACGAGGAAGGCGACGATGACAATGGTGAGGTAGAGCACGCAGATGAAGTCGAGCCAGAAGCCGAGTGTCACGCCGCTCGCCAGGTAGCTGCTCCACGTCGACGTGTGGATGTCCTGGAAATATGTAAACTTTAATATACATTTTATCTAGCATCTACTAACTTTAACATCATCTAGACGGATATTGCAATGACTTTATTTGCTTAATCTAGAGAGTGTGTGACAAAACTGTAGATATGTGTACTATGAAATATAAAATTCTTAGAATATAAAATCTAGTGGTCGTTCGTATTCGGCTCCATCACTTTCACCACATATATTTCGAATCAGTTTAAAGCTAGGCATATAAAGGTTGGAAAAACAATTGTTTTAAGGTTTTATTATAATATGTTGCCAAACCCTTTTTCTATGTTTATTTACAATTCTGAATGTAGAATAAGATTTTATAAATAATATAACTTTGACAGAATGTTACCTGGAAACGATCAAACTCAGTAATCAATCTCTGTTGCGCTCCAGACGATCTAATTGTGCTAATACCGTTGAGTGTCGCAGACATATGAGAGAAGACCGGGCTCCGAGCTAAAAGTTAACACATTTATGTTAATACAATTGGCAAATAATAATAAACAAAAACACTAATTCCTAATGGTTAAAAGTACAATATTTAGAAATGAGTTTGTTATATACATACTTGTCCCTTCCAATCGCTTGATAGATTGCGCGGATTTCAAGTATATTTGAAGTATGGTGTAGAACAAGAGTAATATGATGGTGGTGGGGAGTAATGTCCACACGAGCGCGGCGGCGTTCAACGCCAAGATGCTGAACATCACCAAATATATCTGAATACATTCCAGCAGGAACCGCGGCAGGAGTTCGTCCAGGGCACCGATGTCTTTCGAGAAACGATTTAAAATACGACCTGAAAGGCAATGAATTATTAATTAGCTATTCAGGTATGTATTATTTGAATCAGTATGAATTGCTTTTGCAAGGAAAACAGGAGCTCCTGATGCTTTCGATCTTGAGATTTTATAGGCTCCTATAGGAGAGACCTCAAGGTCAAAAGTGGGATAGTATTGAGAACATTACGTTATTATTATTGATAAAACATTTATACCAATTAATTAACCTACTTAATATATATAGCTGATCATTGAAATACGTTAAATGTAGTACCTGAAGAGTTAGTATCAAAGAAACGCATGACGCCTCGGAGCATGGAATGGAACATATCATTATGGAGATTCCTGGAGGACGTCATGCAAACCTTGAAGAACATGAACGCGCGCGCCGTGATGAAGAAGATGCAGCACACGATGAGAGCGGTGTACACGTACAGGTACTGAGCCGTGTCCAAAGGTCCGATGTATGCGTGAATGTTCAAATCTGAAATCAATAATTTTATACTATTGAAATTTTGATCGTCATTTTAAGTTAGTAAAATGATTTTACTTTAATAGAATCCAAATGCAGAACGTTTCAAAAGATCAGTCTTGTTATTATGTGAAAAATAAAAACATATCGTTCAATCTTTGGCAGTTCAGAACGAGACGTACATTGTAGCTATTCTTCCATTAAAAAGATAGAGAATCGGAGCTTACAATTTCCTAGAGAGATTTTCAATACAGAATGAAAATCAATTAAATATGGATACTTTACAGTGAACTTTTGCAGTAAGGATTCAAGTTGCGATTACAATATTTCCATAGGATTATAAAAATGTTGACTAAAAGTTTAATTGCTTTATCTACTATTGTATGATACCTGGTTGTATTTCGATGCCGGAAAAGTAGTCCATAATACTGAATGTACTGTTTTCAGTGGCTTGTGGGCGATCGTAATCATTCATCGTACTGTTAGTTTCCCTTTCCTTTTGTCTTGTTACTTCGTTTGTCCTAGAACATACATTTAAATCAATACAAATACAGAATAATTTATACGCATGTTTGTTCGGATTGTCACTTACCAGAAAGTGACCCAGTAATCACACAACGTGGCAGATAGTTGTCCAATGACCAGAAGCAAAACCATGAATATCAATCTTGGACTTTTTCCTCCAGCCCTCAAGTACGCGCCGTAGACATGCCAACCCATAGAGCCTGACTCGCGCTGTTCTTCTTCCATTTCTTGCGCCGGTATTTCGCATCCAGTAGTCGACTCGGTTAGAGACGGCCGCCGAGTTGTCGATAGCTATAAAAAAAGTTAAAACAATGTCATTAATTGAAAGAAAAATGATTACATTCTGTTCACCTGTAATCTAGTAAGAGCTCAGTTTATGAATATGATGTATCACTTTAGTCGAAATATCATCAATAAGGACTAGCAAATAACCAATAGGAAAAAAACATAGATATGTTTTTTTTAATTGTTTAAATGTTTCTGATAACTGACCCTAGCAGAAGTGCGCCGAGACATTGGCGGAGGCTTATCATTCTCATTGGTATCATTTTCATCTTGCAGTGAAGAGAGTAGTACCGCAAAGTCCTTGCCTGATGTAATCAGTTCATCATACGAGCCTTTAGCTTCTATCGAACCCTGTTGAAGTAAAAAAAAAATAGGTAATCGTCAGATATTTCGTGTTTTTACTTATTTAAACTTTATACACAAAAGAAAACAATTTTTATAAATACAAATTGAAAGGTTGTAGTACAGGTGAACTTTTACGCAATGATATTGTACAAACTTTATTTAGGTTTAGTTAACAATTAACAAGTAAAATTATGGCATCTATTTATTATTTGTTGAATGAATACCAAATTGTTTACAATAGTTTAAAGCTGTCATAGGCGCAATGACCCTCATTAAATTGTATGGTATACAAAAGGCGTAATACTGTTGACGTAACTATTGACAGCATGTAATACTTTAAAATATTCCAAGACGTATTGTGAATATTAATTATGCAACTTAACATTACAGATATTATCATTTAACATTAAATTATTACTTACTATATTTACAATCGAAAACAGGAAGAAGAGAGAGTTAAGTATTGTTATTAAAATGCTAATGTCACAATTACCATATATCTAAAAGGTTACATTATTCACTTAATATAAAAACCTTGTGCATCGATCACACGTGAGTAAAATAAGGTTAGGGTTTATTATTAAAAGTAAAAACCTAGATTTTTAACAGTCCAACATTTTTTTAATTAAGACACACAGAAAGCGGTCGCGAGCGATGAGAGGGTTACGTCATAAAACAGCGTCATGCCGTTTTCGTATGAGATATTAACATACATTGTTCATGATGACGATGTAGTCGGCTGCTTTGAGGTAGTGCAGCTGGTGCGTCACAAGCACACGCGTGGTGTGCCGCAGGTAGCCGGTGATGCACTCGTTGAACAGCTGCTTGCCCACGTGTGCGTCTACCGCCGACAGCGGGTCGTCCAGCAGGTAAATGTCCGCCTGGTTGAAGACAATACGTTGAAGGCAATATGTAGCTAGTGATCGAAAGGAACGTCAAAATATTCTTACAAACTAGCATAGTAGTTATTGTATATCATCTATGTTTCAAACTAAGATTTCCTCTCGCAGGGCCGTAAGCTAGGAACGACGGAGCGAAGAGCAAAGCATCGTAAGATCTGGGTAGGAACTACTATTAAAGTAGATGCATATAATGTAATTGATAATATGAAAGAGATCGATGGTAGGAGATTTTGTGTTCCTTCGAATTGATATTGAATAGAATATTTTATTACTACGAGTATACGCACTATAATTTACTATTTGAGAACGTACGACGTGTAACCACAACATTGACATTAAATACCGTATTACAATGATATTGATTTTCGCTCTGCTCTAACCCTGAATAGTCCCACCGCTAACTAGTTCGATCTGTAACTTACCTGTCTATAGACCGCTCGGGCGAGGTTGATCCTCGCGCGTTGTCCGCCAGACAAGGAGGCGCCTCTCTCGCCGACCAGTGTTTGATCGCCATGCGGGAATTGTTGGAAGTCCTTTTGCAGTGCACAAACTTTGACTACCTAAAATTGTATTAATATTAAAGCCTGAAAATTTGATTTTTATAATATATAGCGTACAGTAAAGTGTAAATTCTTACCTCTTTGTATTTCTTAGGATTGTAAGGCAAGCCAAATAGGATATTTTGTCGTACGGTGGCTACAAACAGCCATGGTTCTTGACAGGCGTAAGATAACGGGCCGGAGAGGTGCACGCGACCTTCAGTAGATCTCAGCTCGCTTAGAAGCAGTTGAAGAATAGAACTCTAAAATCACAATATTATTTATAACCTCTAAAGTAAATTAATATTCCATTGTATTTGAAACTGTACCCACTTTTCCTGAGCCAACGGATCCTATGATAGCGCAAAGTTTTCCTTTCGGTACGGTCAGGTTGATGTTCCGTAACGTCACTGGACCTTTGTCCGACCAACTGGCACTCACATCTTGAATCTGTATTCCCAACTCAGGACTCAACGGTAGTGTAGCCAGCGCTTGATTCATTAAACCTTTCTCGCTGCATTCAAATCCTGATGTCGAAAGTGAAAAGCAATGTACAATGTGCAAATTCAATTACACTGCATTGTATTAAGAGAGCCTGAATTATTCGTAACAGATCGCGTTTCATTTAACGGATATATAAACTTAACGAATGTATGCATTAGTTTTGCATATAACATTGCTTGCTTTGTATTCACATTGAGTTACAGAAACTGTAACAATGTGAAATTGTTTCAAAGAAACCTTGTCCTATGATTTCTAAGTCTGATGAGTATCGGAACGGTCGATGGTCTCTTAGAGACTGAGAGATCACATTAAATAAATACTCTTTAATTGCACATTTCAAGGTAAGGGACTTTAATTTTTGTTTAACAGTTGGGGTCGTTGGACCCGTGACTTAAATGCTTGGTGTGAAAACGAAAGATCCGAACACTTTCCATGTCGAGCGAAGCATGTTTAAATTTTAAACGTGATGACAATTTGTAATTAGAGTGAGAGTTATGTTTTAACTCGGTTACGTTAATGCGACTATTCTATGCGTAAACGTCTGCTATGAAATGCACCTGAACTTGTTATATTTTAATATTGATTTGTTTTATTAATAAAACAGGTGTATTTATTTTATACAGACATTTTAAAAAATGAATTGGATTGTGTTGTCGTCAAGATATGGCGCGACTAATATATAAATTAATGGAATTTTACATGGAATTAAAAGCATATATAATACGAAAACGGAATTTCTATTAAAACGTAAAATGTGTGTGAATGATGAATAAGTTACTCGTCAGTTAAGGCGGCAAACATACCTGGGTTGAAGATTCCGTCCTCATCAATTTTCTTGAATGTGTCCGAGCAAAGATCTATTTCTCCTAAATTTTTATTTTTCTTCTGTTCAACTCTTTGCACTAGCTTCGCAATGTCAACATCGGGGACACTTCGAAGATCTTCGCGTTCATCTGTACATCATCATAGTAAATAATTTAATTGAATTGCGTCAGCAAAATCTTACCATACCAACCCACTAATAAATGTCTTAATTAACTAAATAAGAATTTATAATTAGCAAATATGTATTATTAATATAATTCTTTGCAATAACTAATAACAGAATAAATATCCATTAATACATTCATCATGAAATCAAAAATGTTAATAGTTATACAGATAAGATTGGATGCCTTGTTAACATTCCCACGCTGAAGGTGTTAGTGTTTCATAATAATGTGAGTAGAGCAGCATTGTTAATACATAGCAAACAGGGATTTAAAATTTTAAACATCGAACAACAACCGACGACACTTCAGGACTTTTCACACGACAACCATTTTGAAAACCGACTTGGTGCAATCGTACCCAATAGTAAAAGAGCCTGTATACGAAGTACAGAAGTGTAGGCCTCCATCGATTGTGAAAGTGTCATCGGCAAGACGATGGCTACAGTCGCTTGAAGCATGTTGAACATTTGAGCCATGGGGAACGCCTGCGAAAATCAATCCATTTCAATAACATACACGACACACGTTCAACATTCAGATTTGGCCAAGGAGTTGATTGCCATTTAACATGCCTCATTAACATTCACACATCTACCATACCCTTTGTACAACAAAACTTGTTATCATTCAACAAAGAAATATTTTTATATTATAATAAAATGTTTCAATTCCGAAGTCATCTTCGTCGTCCGAATTGTAGCTGTTAGAGAATATGTTAGATTTTTACAGGTTATATTAGCGGTATTAATAGTCCTTAAATTAATTGTTATCAGTCATTATTTCTATTATACACTGCAATTAACTACGTTATTCGAGTCAGAGCTATAGTTTGGACTCGTGCTACATTGGAAGGAGTTAAGATAATGCATGTCATGCATAGATGCACTGCGCAGTCCACATCAGGCTCTCACCAAATAACATGAACGCTTCGAGCCGCTGCACAGAGATTAACGCTTCTGCCAAAAACGACACAGCGTTTGACATTATAATCGAAAGGGTCCCTTGAAGAGTGTTGTAAAATTGCGCTAAAGGAAATACCTGTAATTTAGAATATTATTCATACCAATTTTTATGATGCATACAATCACGCTTATTGCATGTGACACAATACAAAACATCAGTTTAGGCAGCAAAGAACATGAAAAATATGCACAATTTGACTGGGATCCCCGACAATTTGTTACTTTATGATTTTGTAGTGTTATTTTGTGTCAATTTAAATGTAATATGGAAAACTTACGATATCAGCTGTAACTTGATAGCCTAGTAAAGAATAAGACAGTAGCGTGGTGTAAAGCGTCAGCCGTTCCGTAAACACCATGAAGCTGAGGTAGACACCGCGGAGGTATGACGCCGAAGTGACACATTTGATTTCGTTCTTTCGAGCCAACGCCACGACCTTTTCGAATGGTTTCTCCCAAGCGTACATTTTAATGACCTGAAATGATTGGATGATTTAAGATTTGTAATTTATTGAATTAATAACCTCAAATACGGTTACCTCCAATGCTGGCAGCACACAGAAAACATGAAATTTGTATTTGGAACGAAATTTGGATTGGAAATCTAACATTTTCGTGTTGAATCTCCGTGGTGTTAAAAAAATCTTTTGAATCTTTGTAATTGATATGTAAGTATGTCTCCGTTTTATAGGTTTTGAATATTTAAGCTTTTTCGATAGCAATTGAAGTGGATTGATTTCTATGTTGATGTATTAATCGGTACATATTTTACTGTTAAGGACATTACAATGTTTTTGGATTTATAATATGCTACTGTAAAATCACTTAAATAGTTTATCTAGACAATAACAAATTACAATCAATGAAAATTAATGTTCCCGATAATACAATTAGCCGTTAATTTAAACTTTGATAGAATAACTTTCATAAAAATAGAAAAAAAAACAGTGAGTAAAAGCACAAAAGTTGGTAATGTATGCGTAATCTTGTCAGCTGCGGGTATTGATTGATCTTTTACCTTGATTTTCATAAAAATGAACCTACGTACACAATCCGCTTATAACGAATTAAAAATGTTAAAACGTTACCTGCATGCCGTTAATAATTTCATCCATAATGCGTACTCGCTCGTCCGTCTTACAAGCGGTTTTCATACGCAAACGTGCAGCTAACTTGCTCATATATGCTGGAATAAAATTACTTAGATATACCTCCTCCATACTTATTTAACTTAAATTTTCACTAATTAAATATACTAAAATCATAGTCAACCAGCTAATAAAGGTTAGCTCTTAAAATTCAATTGCTAAGCGTTATCTTAAAATTAGTTAGTTAAAGAATTTGTGATGTTTACATTGCACTGGTATGGTTTGTAGAACGATTCCGACGACGCCAACGACAGCTGCGATGCCGATCTTGGAGTATATGAGGTAGCAGACGAGTATGACCTGCAGCGGCAGCAGCCAGATGAAGTGAGTATAGATGAACGCGTAGTCGAAGCGGTTCACGTCGTTAGACAGTAAGTTGACGACCTGTCCCGCCGTTGTCTGTGCTAGCGCGCCGGAGCTCATGCGCATCACCTAAAAACAACATAAGCATATTACCAAAATAACTCCATGAGAATGGTCTTTGGTATTGGCACTAGAACGATTTCATCATCCCATGTTACCCGTATTACATGATTTATAAGTACCATGTGTGTATCTATGTAAGGTATCATTTTAATCGACTTCAAAAGGTTGATAATTCGTGTGTATGTTTTTCTCCCAATAAAGTGGGTTTATACAGTTGTGTAAATTTCTATGACTTGAGAAAAATTATATTTTTAATAGTACAAGATAACGAGACAGGTAGACGAAACAAATAAGCAGCCAGTATTACGCCATCATTATGTTATCTTGTCTAAAGGATTAATTTACTGTGTTTACGGAGCTTATCTAGTAACTTTGTCTTCGTGCAAAAAACGTGAAACTTCGCATATTGTTGTGTAAAGTACACTTCGTAAGATTGCTGTAAATTATTACTAATTAAAAACGCAATATTTTAAGTAGTGCATATTTAATGTCTGTTTAACTGTTCATGTCCGCAGAAAAACTTTAAATCTAAATACCTATTACGTACTTTCGGATTTAAATATTCAATTTTATTATAGGAAAAACTTTTGAAATGTCCTATTTTTTTTAAATACTGGTTCTAATGGAACACACTTTTTGAGATAATTCCAAGACAGAATTTTCAAAGTCGGTTCACATGAATAAATACAGTTTTTAATATTTGTTGTGTGTAAAAAGACACACAAAAATATCTATTGAATTTTTTTGCCTACTTACTAAGTTACTGATAAAAGTAATTTTATTGTAATTACATACCTTTCTATAAATGAGTGAGCAGGCAGCGATGCGGACCTTCATGCCGAACTGCTGCGTGGAGTAGGTGCCGTGATGGTTGACAAACGCGATCAGTAGGGACATGACGATGACGGCCGTGGCGCAGTACACCGCCTGATCGTACGTCATAGTCGAGCCCGGTTCCCAGTACGCCAGCAGCATGCTCAACGCAACCGGTTGGAAGGGTCTAGTGATAACATTGATCTATTATAAACCAAGCTTTTGCCCGCAACCTCAGTACAGTATTAAATAACAAAACTTAGTGAGTAGCCTGTTTTATTCAGTATAGCTGTTGCCCGCGACTTCGTCCACGCAATATTAAGAAAGAAAAGTAGCCTATAATATGCCCGTCTATGTCAGCTACCCTTCAGTGAAAGTCCTTTCGAAATCGGCCCAGCCGTTTCGGAGATTACCCGGAACAAACGCGGCTTGCGGACAGACACAAACAGCCAAAATTTTTTAAATGCAAATACATTATTTTCTCAAAATCTGGTATTTTTCTTTTGATATTACAAACAGACACTCCAGATTTATTACATGTATGGATAGAAGATTTAAGGTACAATTTTGTTATGCTCACAAATGCGTTAAGTACACTGTCTTAATCCAATCTTTACAAATTCGTTAATTTTTTTATTATCTTTCCTTTTTTTCCTTTAAAAAAGATGTAAATTAAAATGCGTAAGCCTACCGATCTCAATCTGATGTGATTACTTCTTGATGTGTCCCAACCTTGTCAAGTGAGATGAACATTGTTAGCTGACATTTGTATCGGCAGACTTGCAATCTTTGCACAACTAGTTAATAGCCTTGTTGCTTTGTACTATTCAAAGCTTGTTTAATAAACTGCAGTGTTATAAAATATGGAATATACAATATGATTACACGTACATTACAATTTTTGTGTTTAAGTAGATTTATAAATTACTTGATTTTGAATATGTATGCTAATTATAACTTTTGCAATAAGTTAGAGATCGTTTGGTGTAAGATTTCAGACGTCCAATACCAACGTTAATATTAATTTTGCACCAACTTTTTTGGCATCGTTTTTAATAGTTTAGTTATGTAACGATCAAGATAAAAGTGCACGCGAGTTTTTATATTCTAATTTCAATGCTATTATAAAACTTTAAAGAGAATTTTTGTTAACTAGAATATCATTTTTGTAGCCTTTATGCAGCTTTAACCAAGGTCCGTGCATAAACCGTTGTTTAGATTTCTTCCGTGATCGATAAGGCTTTATTGCGTTCCATATGACTATGTTTTTAATTATGTCTTAGACAACAAAACATCATTAGCACATTCACACGTCAAATATTCAAAAACTAAAGTGGTATTTATTAAAAGTAACTGAGTGACACACCAGTTTCAATAGAAGAATCGAACTGTACAGTTAACATTGTCTTATTGAACAGTCGAATTGTACAGATAAAACTGGAGGTGGGTTATATACGTTCCCGCTTTGGAATCTCTTAAACAGACTTCCACAAATTACGGAATTAATACTATGGGTATATGGTTATGTATTTAATAAATAATTAATAATTATTACTTGAGGATGAGTGCTTGAATGAAAAACATGATGCCGGAAGGTGCGTAGCTCAACCAGAATGCCTTGGTCATCGCACGGAGAAGCGACGGTTTCCGGCCCTGTTTGCTCGCTAAAGCGATTTCTTCCATCCATTTCCTGAAAATAAATATACCATGTAAGTTCTTTTGTATTGTATTTATTGATATTACTTTTACATGTTAAGTGTTTGACGGTATTTTAAAATTTTATAACGTTTTGAAAGGCTACGGTAATTGTGAGATTTCTAACACTTTAAATGAGAAAATTAAACATAAACATTAGAGAATGTTAATTGTTTTTTTCTCAACGTCTTTTTTTTCCTAATAACCAGTCATAAATAAAACTAAATGAACATTATTCGTTTTATTACTGTTTCTTGAGATCAAAAATATTTTTGTAATAAAACTATTGAATTTTAAAATACCTTTGTTATAATAATAATAGAGTGCATTCAAAAATGTCAGTCCAAGTAATAAAAAAAACATCAGGTGCTTAATGCTTAGCGGCTGGTAGGAATGCATTATATTTTTTGTAATTTATAGTCTCTTTATTGCTCTTTACTTTATTTTAAAAACCTTCGACATTTAATATGCAAATAGTTGAAGATGTATTTGATAATGATATCATTTTTACGTTTGACTTTTGCGTATCATGTACCGTACAAGTGATCACGTTGCTGGAATAACAACCGTTGCTTTGAATTATAATGTAAACTTAGATATATTTTTGTATCCACAACGATGGAACTAGTTGAAGATTGTCATGTTGGAGATAAATGTGCTAAATGAAATAACACATGCGTGCGTTGCTTGCATCCATTGCGCTGTACAATTGTCACAGTTTTTATTATTTAAAACCTCATTATTATTTAATTTATACGGCATATATCTTAATCGAGCAATCTTTAATCGTATCGTAAGTTATGACGGCGTCAATGTTATACTATGACCAAAATTTTAATTATAAAATTTAATTATGATTGTAAAAGGTTTTTGAACTTTTACATGAATTATTATATGGGTTAAGTCAGTTCATATATTTCATTGTAAATAATTTA
>LD688978.1:833807-855391 GCA_003118335.3 Papilio memnon | reverse complement strand
TTTCTTAGTAATTTAACATTTATAATATAATATACATCTCATTATAAATAACGTTTATATCAAGAAAGTGTAATGTTTCCCACATCATTCATTGGTATTAATTAGCATTCAACATTACAACACGTTACATCGGATAGGGGAAGCAATAACGTAAACATTAAATAGTACTCCATTACTGATCCAAGGTAATATGTTGGTAGCGTATGGTAATTTTATTACGTCAAAGAATACATGGCGTCTTTGACAACTCTATATTATATTAATGTTATACGTTAATTGTGACAATGTCACATGTCATATTACTAATTATTTAAACACTAGCTTTCGCCCGCGACTCCCTTTGCGTGGAATTAAAAAAAAACAAATGTTAGTAGCCTATGTGTACTTCCAGACCTATACAACTATACAACTATACCAAATTTCATCGAAATCCGTTCAGCCGTTTAGGCTACAAACTCTAACAAATTTCCATCCATCCATCTAATCTAATCTTTCGCATTTATAATATTAGTATGATTGTAAAATCATAATCAACCGGTGTTTGTCCCTAACGAGTGGCACAGTACTCTTTTATACATTTCTATCAGCTGTCATATCTTAATTTACTCCCTCTTCTGCATTAACTCTTTCGCATGATCCATTCATACTTTCTATGGTCTTCTAGCTTTGTAAACATTGTAAATTCTTAGGCGTTATTAATCTAATCAGAGCAAAGTTAAACTATAAATCAAACGAGAATTTTACTTCCTACGAATCTAAACTGACATTATATATATGGCAGTACAGTAGTATCCTAGATACGTCTTAAAACCTTATATTTTTTCTTGTTGAGATTGTGGTAAGAAAAAATTGACGTCAATTTGTCTAATGTTTAAGTATCTCTCAAGAGGTTTTCTGAAGATTCATTATGAAGATGTAGTGTTGCAGCGAGGACGTTCGTAAAAAACGAAACCATGCTAAAGCTCACAAGCAGGTTTTGATGTCATGGAGCTTCTCGTTGTATGACTTTTTTGCTAGCCTGTGTCATGTCATTCAGTTATTGAAACATTCAATCATGCTTCATCATTCATCTAGTTGTATTGATATGAACTTTTGTTTATTTTGATTTTGAAATCTTTCAACTCATTCATTGTACACCGTCCCACGAATTAGCTGGCATCATCATTAAAGTATCATTACCTTATCGATAACCGTAATAACAATATGTAACTCACCTGTGTGTCTTAACACAAGTAGGCGCGCGGTCTAAGAATAAATCTATGTTAAACTCTATAATATGGTTTCACTTAACATTAAAACAATTTCGACGATTTTTGATTACCGACTAGCTTTCGCTCGCGACTCCGTCCGCGTATTATTAAAAAATACAGAAGTAAGTAGCCTATGTGTTCTTCCAGGCTATCCCCTACATCTATGCCAAATTTCATCGAGATCCGTTCAGACGTTTAAGCTACAGACAACCATCCATCCATCTATCCATCTAAACTTTCGCATTTATAATATTAGTAAGATTACTGAAAATCCAAGTTCTATTAAAACTTTGAAAAACATCAGATTGTAAGCGGCGCTTACGAAGCGATGTGTTTAGGATTATTTTAAGTATCGTATATTCCGGATTAAATACATTGAAATAATAAATGAAAGTGATTAAATGGTTTTATTAGGTCAAATAAACATTCAGAAAAGATCCGTTAATGTTGCAAGTGTTCATATACAAATATTGGCCGAGTTTTATTGACTCTGTACACCTCTAGCCTAGAGCTACAAACCGGTATTGGTGTTATCATTCTATCGATAGGTACCTACATGACACACTTATGTCATTCTTTTAATCCGGTAATGCAGTTCCTTGTTTAAAAAAAATGAGCTCATCTATGATTTTTTAAATAGTTTTTTTAATTAAATCAGATTTACGTAGAATTATAATGAATATTTTGATTGCTATATTTTATTGAATTAATAATCACACTATCATACTAATATTATAAATGCAAAAGATTAGATGGATGGATGTTTGTTAGAGTTTGTAGCCTAAACGGCTGAACGGATCTAGATGAAATTTTGCAGATATGTAGAACATAGTTTGGAAGAACAAATAGGCTACTTGCTTTTGTTTTCATTTTATTTCTACGCGGACAGAGTCGCGGGAAAAAGCTAGTTAATATTATAATATTTATTTATTTATCAATACACAACTTATAGGTCATCTGAACACTAGTCAGTGATGTGTATTACGTGGCGTTAACTTTTATCTCACGTGTTTCAACTTCCCGCCGAAGTAAAAGTTGTAGAACATGAATAAATGTCACTGCGCTTATCTTTATTAGTGATATTAATCGATGTTCTTTGGATTTTCTATTAAGAGAAGAAAAATTTACTTTCTTTTCACGAGATTTTAATAACGTAGTTGATATCACGTGCTTTATAAAGTTATATCATTTTAAATAAGGAGATTTTATTTAATTTTACCTAACCTTTGTTGTACTAAAATGAGAGAAAAGTGCAATATAGTGCATATAGCAATGTAGTATAATTTCTTATATAATTACGAGTAAAGTAAATTAATATTGATTTTGACCTCTAATAAAACAAAACGTAGGTCCACTTGATTCGCATTTTTAGAAAAAAGTTTGTTAATTAAATCTGTTAATTGGTGTTATTTACATAATTGATAATACTTAGATGTATATGAACATAACTAATTAATTAGTTATTTATTCAATAGTCATTTATTTTACTTGCGTTCAATGTTTGTTATTAGATGGTTTAATTAATACAAAAAAGGATTCCTTAAATTTACATAAAATTACTAAATTATGTTATGGAATTAAAAAAAATGCATATTATGTTGTGCTATGAAGCTTTAGTACGGAACCACAGTCTAGTAGAACTGAATAATATACAGCATAACAATAAAGAAGAAATATTAATGTACAATTAATTCTAGTGAATAATTATAATAATAATCTTAAATATATAATTAATCTTAAAGTCGTAATAAACATGTTGAATACGTGAGTTTTACAAACAAAATCATTTCAGTAGAGTACGAGTAATAATAATAATTTATAACGATACAATTATCATTTTAATTGCTACGTAGGTGTAATTAGATTTTTAATCAAACAATATTTTTGCACGAAAATATTTTTTTTTGTATATTCAACACGAGGAAGTTATTGTATGGAGTGCGTTCATGAACTTGCCAATTTCCTTAAATTTTTGGTTAGGTGCCGTTTTAATTTTTTTCCATCGATCAAATTATTAAGTAACTTAGATGCACAGTAATTTCGTATTCATAGGAAAAAAGTTATAATAATTTTAATGAAATTTTACAATTCCTAAAAAAAACGGAGAGAGGTTTTCGTGTCTTATGCATCTTTTGCCTTCTACATACTTATGGTTTAATGAAATTGATATGCTGCATTTATTTTGTCTATGGTGCGGTCTATCGATGTTTCGCCTTGTCCTTATTTTGGTTTGACGCGTTGCATTTTCACAATCCAACTAAGTAATTGTTATTAATTATTATTACAAGAGGTTGTCGTGCCACAACTAAGCGTCTAGCAACATCCATTATTTTATAGATTTTTAAATTGTAGTGTTATAGATAGGAGAGGAATTGTTATATTAAAGTTTAACAGAACAGTGTAAACAATGTTTTAATACAGCATGGCTATTATTTAATGTTAAAATAATTTTTCATTGAAAATGTTATAAAGCTAGGGTCAACGACTTTTTGATATTTTAAGGTATTAATTTTTTTTTATTTTCATTATATTCTATTATGTATGTTAGTCTGAATATTCAAAATGTCTTAATTATTAACTAATACTTGTTTGTTCCAATGCATTGATGGTTACACTTAATTGTGTAAATACTTTCAGTAACTTGTATAGTTGGTATGGTGCCACGCGGTGCTATGTGGCTCAAGGGCGGCGGAGTAGTAAAATTACAGAGGAAACCGAACATACTATCTCGACAAGCACAACTGTGTTGCTATATGTCATCGACAAATCGTGAACTACGCTCGTTTGTAAGTAAACATTGCAAACTACAAATCTAATTTCATTCATAATTAGATGTGTCGTCATTCTGTGATTTGTAAATGTGGACTTCACTGAGAGTTGTACTGCCTTCAGTGTCCGAAATGTAATCTATCATTTTATCTGGAATTTAATTTATTAAATTGTAATCTGGCGGAATTTCCGATTCTCCGGTAACATATATGTCAAACAGGTCATCACTATCATACTCGTATAATCACTTATCGTCGTGTGACATCCTGCTATTTTTTCGTTTTGGAATGTGATTACCTGAAAATGTTCATTAAGAACTAAAATAAAACGATATTATCTAGCATCCTTTACATTGTGCATTCTGTTTCGTATTAAATAAGATAGATCGAAATGCCAAATTTATTTTTTTAATCAGAAATACCTGCATAATTTTGTAAAAGCAGTCTTATATTATCAAATCCTGCTTTATCTTGACCCAAATAATAAAAGAAAAAACATCTTCAAAAACTGGATATCAGAGGTGACTTACTCCTGTATACTTTAATGTCAAAGATATATGGAAATTATTATTTAAGATAATAATAAAGCTGTTTTGTTACCTTTGCTATTATCTGTCCTGTGAGCTTATTATTTTTCTCGATGATGAATTATTGATCGAAGTTTTTTTATAAACATTAATATTTGTGTTTTCTTAAAAATTAGTTAGGACAGTTATCATATTTTACGTTGACCTTTTTTACAGTAACCTACAAAGTCGTGTTGAATCTGTTTAGATTTTTTAGTACCAATGAAGATTTAAACGTAAATACTTGATCGTGTTGAAGGCTATGGGTCCGTTAGATAACGTTCGTAGTAGAGTATTGAGATGGAAATAACACAATGGTTTCAAAACATTTTTATAACATCATTTACTAACGTCCTATTGGATATCATAAACACAGATTTGTTTGTTTTTTACAAAGGCAAATTCAGAAGCAACCGACACTATTACAACATTATTACATTTTTTTATAAGTAACATACGTTTTTTTTATATTGCGCTCACGCAGCTGTTTGGATAGGAAGTATAAAACAATTTTTTACTTTGGACATTGTAATTAGTAATTTAGAAGCTTATTTGCAACAACAGGAAATGTTACTCGGCATTTGTTTCGAGTGTAATTAATTTAATAACAATTGGCAACGTGTTCAAACATTGCTCGAATTGAAATCGGTTAAACGATTGTTAATGTGAAATATATTGTCTGTGCAAGTCAAAGCAATCCATGAATGACATTGTATTCGAGTTATCAGTTTACATAATTATACAAGTTCGTGTCGGGAACGTGACTCATGCTCATGGCGAAGACAGGCGATGGAATAAAGAGTAGATGCCGAGTTAAGTGACCGACAGGATACTTAAATAAAACGACTCATTGATAATTTCCGCGGATGTATTGTGCGTGCATTGCTATGACGATTCGTCTGGGATGAGCACCCAAATATCGACAGTTCTAATAGTAATAGTATGATTATTATTTTCGATTATTTAATAATTAATAATGATGATGAATATATAAACTGTGTACCCTAAGGATGTTGGCAGTGAGCTCCAGTGCTTTTAGCCTTAAGATCTTAGTTACTGTCGCCCTCAGAGTCTTTGAATGATAGATTTTTAATACTTATTTGATACTAAGGTCTACACTTACCGACATATGACAACTCGACAACAGAGACAAAGAAATTCATATGACACATAATCAACCTTCAATTGATAATGCAAGAATCACAGCAACAACATTGATTACCCTTGACACTCAAATAATCTGATTTCCGATATATTTCTTTAACGTTGTTTATCATAAACATTTCGATTAAATGGAAAATAATAACATATTTAATAATTATAAGTAATTATTTTACAATTATTAGATCAATTATTATTATTATTAAAAGGTTTTTCCCGTCTCACCTGTAAGTAACGTATGCGGTTTACTTAATGCCACGTTTAATGCAAATAAGTCCAACTGTTTATGGTTATAAACACGTGTACCAGTACTTATTGAGATCCTATCCTACAAAGACTTCTGTCTAAAACGATAAATAAATCAAAGATTAGTCTTGCATCAATTTTATAATTAGTATATTTTAATGGTAAAGTTCGTTGATTTTTTTTAAATATTTACGTCGCCAGTGTTACAAACTTTACAAATATAAATCGCATTGGCATCTGGCGTGTCGAGCTGAGATTTATATGCACGCAACAAACTTGAATCACGAGATGTGAATAATGAATATTAGTTGAGTACATCCCTAGAGGGATGCTCAGATTTACTTATGGGTAGAGTATTGTATTATCTATAGTAGAGCAAACAGTTACACAGAATAACTGCATCACTCAGAGTTAAAAGATTACTTTAGCAGACATTTAGTGTAATATCATACTAGATCTATACTAAGGAATACCGATAGTGACTACTTATTGACTGTGAAACCAGTTGTAAGATCATTAAAATGTTGCTATAATATATTTTAATAAAGCACAAACGTTGTCTATTCGAACTAAGGAAGGATCTTTAATTATTTATGTTGTTTTTGCCCATTTCATCCCATTTTTCTCCTGAATTTTTGTACCATTAAACGGCTTTCATATCGTTATCTAAGATAAGCTCATAGGAATCATCGTAGGTCATCTTTTGACCGTATTTTAAAAAGTAAAAGCAATAGCCTTAAGTTTACCTACAAGTATGTGCGAACGTGACCTCTGTGCATCGAGCACTATAATTTGATATCCGCAACCAATGATAGGCGAATGTCTAAATATTTGCCAAGGTTTCAAAGCACAATATTACAATTTTTCCGTAACTTACGAGTGATGTTCATACTATTTTCCGTTCAGATTTTAATATGCTGACATTGAAGAGTCTTTCATATATTATGTTTTAGAAGTCAGATGTACGGTTAGATATTCATTGAACAATGTTTGTTCAATCTTATACGAAAACTACTTCGACCTGTGATGTTTAGCTTTGTGTATAGGTACTATATTACAAAAGACAATAGTGAACTGAACAGTCGAAATGTACAGTTATGAGTTTTTGCCTATACACGTCCGTTTTTCTGTACTTTTCGACTGTGCGCAGTTAAAACTGAACGTGTGTAGCAGGACCTATGATATGCAGTTATTGTAAGGTAATAAGGATATTTTGAAAGCAATGGCGACAATATTGAGCCGTCTTTTGCGTGGCGGCGCGTCACGCGATGTTGCGGCATTGCTGCTAGCATTGTTCGCAACTACTTAGATCAAATGATGAAACTCTCCACACAAATTGCCTTGGACCAGGATAAAGAACTCACTGAATTAGTTGATTGAAATAATTAATGGTTTAATTCTGCGCGTTTTAAGTCATTATTACCTCAAATGTATGGTAAATATTTCATGATAAAGTTCAGTTTCAATATTTTTAAACGTTTTATTGCAACTTTGATTCAACTGTATGTATTTTATTTCTGTTACGAACTTGATCAGCCACAACGTACTTGGCCTTTGGTATTTAATATAATTACTGGCAACCACGAGTTCACGTCGTATACGTTCCGTACCGCACGTGGTGACTAAGCTTTGAACATTATGTTGTGTACACAAGATATACATTTACAAGTCGTGAGTCTCCTTGATTAATACATCCCATTCTCACAGATTCTAGGCCTTTGTGTATTGTTCGCCTCCCGCGAACTGACCGTTGTCACTTCGACCCGACGACGGTCGGCTGTCGGCCGTCGGGCTTGCAGGCGGCGCGCGTTGGCGGCCGTCTTCTTGGCTAACATAACGGCAAATGCACTGTACAGCCACTCAGTAAACAGCTACTTAAACACACATTTGACGAATCATTTAGACCGAATAGGGCTGTCACACATGATCATTCCAGTAAAATGTAGACAAAAGCGATGATATAAAATATATATTTTTATTGAAGTTTTTATAGAATGACAATTCCTTGTTTTTATTTCCGCAATTGTTGATAGGTAATGGCCGTTATTAACCTTTAACGTTTTCTCAACCTTTTCAATTATTCACCCTGGTTTTTATGCGATCTTTTTACAACTACTAACAATAAATTTCTCAAATCAGACACAATCGTAATTATCACGGGCTTCTGTTTGGTCTGTCTGGATCTAATTATGACTAGGAAATATGTAATTTATATTTAGATTAATTGCAAGTCATGGTACAATGTAATACCAAAGCGTCAACAATCACAAAAAATGTAATCATAACAAATTCTTTTCATGGAAGGAAAAAAATAAA
This sequence comes from Papilio memnon, assembly GCA_003118335.3. Taxonomy (NCBI): domain Eukaryota; kingdom Metazoa; phylum Arthropoda; class Insecta; order Lepidoptera; family Papilionidae; genus Papilio; species Papilio memnon. Next base: position 847,084 of record LD688978.1, on the reverse strand, counting down.
ATATTCAATAGATATTATTACGGTGCTTGTAAAAGTTGATTTGTTCTCATTAACATTGGACAATGTTTACCCAACGTTGAAACGTATGAGGTTGTATACTTCTGGAAAATCCCTTTCAATTAGAACTCATATTTGAAACCAACTTACGTTACTGGCTGGCATTGTTTCGTTTAAGGATTTTGTTTTGAATATTCGCATTAAAAAAAAAATCAGCTTGTACAGTGGTGAACAAAGAAATGTTTAAATATGATAAGTTCAGCTTCATTTCATTGTGGCAAATTGGGTATACGGGAATATGACTACAATTTCGCGTAACCCAAGTGGGCGTAGGCAGCGCGTCAACGAACTAGGGCTTTGTTAATAGTTCACCTTGTTTACTGCACGGTTTTACATTGTCATATTTTGTTTAGACTTTTGTTAGAAAGCCGCTAGTACACAAGTGTTTCGCCGATAATTAAAACGATCTTAAACCATATTCACCACAAATACACGTGTTTAATGATCAAAGCAAATATAGTAATTTAAAGGAAACATAAATGGTACATGTTGAAGACGAATTGTTGTATTATTTTATAGTTTCATACTTCGCCTTGTATGTTTTTGAAAGTTACGTAAATTCTCTCTATGTACGTAACTACTCGTACTTACCGCCAAAAATGCATAACCGATTAGTGGAAGTCGATAGTTGACTGAGAAAATATTGAATTGTTTATTTTTACATATTTGAGATGCGTTTATTCAAACGGGTCCAAAGTACCATCTGGAATTGGTTAATGACGGTCCGGTTTCCTGTCGTACGAGATAGTAATCGAAGTCTCTGACATGCGAGTAGCGGCATCGCCCAGTCGCAACCTTACACACAATTACCCCAAATGCGCTAAATTAAACAGGAAATCGACTTATGCTGGGTTTCTGAAGTTTCCATTTATTTTATCATTACCTAGTGATTCATTAGTGTTAGGTTAACCTTTGTTTCAACGGAGTAAAACTCAAGTTAAGTTGATTTAATGAAGTTATCGACGCAAAAACTCTAACTAATGGTTAAACGTAGCCGGGAAACCGGCCATAAATCAACCATTAACAAAGCAATTTACGCTTAACAAACTAAAGAACTCATTTTGCTCTTAATTAATCTATATCTGTACTAATATTATAAAGAGGAAAGATTTGTATTTTTGTATAAGATAACTCAAAAACTAGTGGTCCGATTTCAAAAATTCTTTCACCATTAAAAAGCTTTTTTTTCACGCGGACGAAGTCGAAGGACGAAGCAACAGCTGGTGTGTAATATAATGATGTCAAACAAAATATTAATTCTAGTTTTATTCATTTTGAAAAAAGCATTAATGATCATTTTTGCCGATTACATACGTTTATTGACCGGTGATTTTTTATATAATAATATTGACAAGTATAGAGACGTAGTATTTTTTTAAAGTGACAAACGATTAAGCGTTTCAGAGATTTTCAAATACACATTACCTTTTTATTGTGACGCATGTACGTTATTGAAACTAATTTGAACGTACCTAAAAGGATGTTTTCCGAACTTCCCAGAAATACGGTGTAAGGACAAGCGGTGGTGTCATTTATTTTACTTTATCATTACTATTGTAACAATGTGTGAAAAGCTGATCAAACTTCTACCCGCAATATTAGTATTTTTGACGTAAGTTTTCTTTAAGTTTGTATTTAAATTTTATTACAACAGATGCAATAAAATTACTTTTTTTACATTTAATTTAGTGAATATTTATAAATATGAATACAAAGCTTTTATACTTTTTGCGTTAATTTACAGCCAGTGTTAAAAATTATAATTTTTAAATCTAATCTAACTAATATTATAAATGCGAAAGTTTAGATGGATGGAAGTTTGTTAGAGTTTGTAGCCTAAATGTCTGAATAGATCTCAATGAAATTTGGCATAGACGTAGAGGAGAGTCTGGAAGAACACATAGGCTACTCATTTTAGTTTTTTTTAATTCCACGCGGACGGAGTCGCGGGCAACAGCTAGTTAATAAAAAATTTTAAATCGCAAAAAATACAAAATAAATTTGTAGCTAGTTACACTTAGGCAATGAATACAATAGTAAAATAAAAACAGCGTAGCTGTTGCTAAAATTAATCCAACCATATAGAGCCTGCGGGAAAAAGCGATCGCAGACCTGTTCCCGGATAACGAGCGAGCTATATATAGTGTGCACCTAACATTATAATGCATTATGTTATAAAAACATGCATCCTTAAGGTAAACGCACCCCGCCACGGGTAATGTAATCGTTGCCAGTTTATAAATAGACTGGGGAGAAAGGAATTCGTTATACTTTTTTCTTTATCCCATCGCGGTTACTGGTATTTATAAGAGTAACCATAGATATTTAAAAATAATCTTTATACAAACGTTGTGTCCATTGACATCTATAAATGGACTGGTATTTAATGACTCTTTGATTTTCGCCATTTTGGCGCTGAAAAAAATTTGTCTGTTTGTTTTTTTTAATTTTGCGCTGACGAAGTCGCGGGCAACCGCTAGTGTTGTATAAAGATGACGATCTTTTACTAATATGTCATAATTTTACTAATATTAAATGCGAAAGTTTTGATGCATGGATGGATGTTTGTTAGAGATTGTAGCCTAAACGGTTGAACGGATCTAGATGAAATTTGCCATAGATGTAGAGATTAGTCTGGAAGAACACATAGGCTACTTTTATTTTTTCTAATTTCCCGCGACAGAATCGCGGGCGAAAGCTAGTTTTGTATAAAGTCAAGTTTCCATTGACGTGTACATTTAACGTCATGAGTGCAGGCTATTCAATGATAACAACTAATTATTCAATGGCGCGACTTTGAATTCCTTATAGCTATATCGGAATATCTTTACCTGTTGTCTAGTAATCTAGATTAAATGAAGTCACAATTCTTAGTAATAACATTTAATATTAATTTAATGGATATTATATGTTAAATACATACTCCATATATGTACGGTATGATATATTGAACAATAGTTGTTTCCCGCGACTCCGTCCGCGTGCGATTAAAAAACAAAGTAAGTGTGCTCTTCCAGACTATCATCGACATCTATGCCAAATTTCATCGAGTTCCGTTGAGCAGTTTAGGCTACAAACTCTATCAAACATTCATCCATCCATCCATTTAAACTTTTGAATTTATAATATTAGTAAGTTTTAACCTTTAAATGCACGATTTTTTTCGTTTTAAATACCATAAATTGAAACGAGTAGTAAATTGAACATATATTAAGAGAAATACTTACGCTCGGTTTCTGAAGTTTTCGTTTATATTATTATTACCTCGTGATTCATTTGTGTTAGGTTAAGTTATATTTCAATGGAGTAAAACTCAAGTTACGTAGCTGGGAAACGTATTTCATGAAGATATCGAACCAAAAACCCTGACAAATAGTTAAACGTAGCTGGGTAACAGAACATTAGTAGTGTTGTAGGTGTCTCGTTTAAGCGGATTTAGTAGTCAAACAATCGATTGTCCGCTATCTGATTATCATAACATTATGTTTTATAAGAAGTTGCTACTGAAGCCGATGTAACTATTTCATAATTTTTTATTTGCACTCTACTTACAATCTATGAATAGACAATTTTGTGAATTATTCAGAAAGGCGATCCGACCTTTGGCTATTCATCTATACTAATAAATAAAGAGGAACGATTTGTATTTTTGTATGTAATGTAAACTCAAAACTACTGGACCGATTACATAAATCGTTTCATCATTATAAAACTACTTTCTCAAAGAGTAACATAGGCTAATTTATTACTAGAAGTCGCGAGTATAACCTAGTGTTCTCATATCATCGATTACCGTCGGTTTCCACTGGTCAAAGATATGTGCAACTATTGTTACCCCTATTTTGTTCAAGGTAATAAAAATAATAGAATAACAAAATGATCTCCTACAAGTTTTTAGGTAGTGGACACTCACTGTTATCCATTCTATTGAAGATATCCGGATACTTTGAAGGTCTTTATTACACGACTAGCTTTCGCCCGCGACTCCGTCCGCGTGGAAATAATAAAAACAAAAGTGAGTAACCTATGTGTTCTTCCAGACTATCCCCTACATCTATACCAAATTTCATCGAGAGAGCCGTTTAGGCTACAAACTCTAACAAACATCCATCCATCCATCCATCTAAACTTTCTCATTTATAATATTAGTAAGATATCAGTACAAACCATTATACGCATCGAACGTAATTTTTAAATTAACAAATTACTATCGTTTCAAAAATAGATGTCTTGCATTCAATTGTGACAGTTGTAGTTAATTTTTAAGACGTTAGAAAAAGGTATTTCATGTGATAATAAAATGTTTAACTACTAGTCGTTTTACAGTTGCAAGGCAGCCAAATGAGATAATCTATAGTAAATATTACTTACTATGTGAAAAATAAATTAACGATGTTTTTTTTTTCAAACTGTAAGAATCAAAGGTAAAAAGAAAATGCGAACTTTTGTACCTTACCGGAATAAAAAAACATAAAAAGAAGTCTACAATAAAATATACCTAGATTTAAATTTTAAATTAATTTAACAATATTACAACTTTAACAATATTTTCTTCTCTATCTGAGTAAGATCAACAAAATTAAAAATAAAATTGGTTTTTAAATTTCTAAGTGTGAGAGTTTATCGTTTTAAAGACGTATTTGTTAATTACCACAGACAATAAAGGAATTACGAGTTTCCTGTTATTGTAAAAAGGAAATGAAATAAGCGTATTTAGTGATTTGTAACAAAAAGTGTCTACTTCAGTCATAATTAAATATAGAACGTGTCTTTGTAACATTAGTAACATTTAAAGTAATAAAACAAATAATATTTAGAGGTTATGAATTCCATTCATTCTTTTAGAAGGACGCAAGCTGGTTGAACGATACTATACGTATGTATACAACGACATGTTAATTCGTTTATTTGTAGTAAACGTTACGTTTAAATATCTTCTCAAAACAATTCAAAGAACCTGTGACCATCCATGTATAAGTTTATTTTTATTGCATATAGGTACTGTAAATAACTTATTTTCAGATTTTTGTAAAATATTAAAACACCGAAATCTATGTAGTTTTAAATATCACTTGACAATGGAAAAGTGCATTCCATTCTATAGCTTAAACCGGCTATACAATTGAGAAAAGAATGTGGTGTTCATACAAAATTTTTTTTAGGTTTTCGATGTAAAGTTTTTTTTAATTATTTTTTATTTAAGAGTTTAATGTTTTGTTGTTGTCAATGTACTTAATGGTTTTCCAAGGAAATATAACGACACAAATAAATACATGAAAAACGTAAGCAAAAGAAGTAACACTTACTTTTCCAAACGATCGCCCAGTTTGTTGGAGAGATGACTGTCTTTGGGATTGGTGAGGTCGGAGTCGTAGAGGTCCCGCTTGTACCCGCGCCAGAACGTCGGCATCATCCACACAAACCATGCTTTCGACACCGGATTCGCTCGCTTGTAGTTATTGCTTTTCTTTTCACGATTTTTAGGTGGTATTTTTTTAGGGTCGCTTGGATCCTTGTTTCCACTGACCATGTTGATTTTTTTTTCAATGCTTTGTTATGAGCGAACAAAGAAAACGAAAATAATTTGTAAACAGTACTCGTGCCCGAGAGACAATCGGTCCAAACACGAAAACTTAATGCAGTGCGAGATGCATCATCTTTTCGGAAGAATTTATATATATTATTATAGGTCGCGTCGCTGACGCCGGGGCGGGATGCGCATGCGCACAACACAGCGCCTTGCAGGGACGACGCGGACGGAACGCTCACCTTTTGCCACTGACCGGCGCGCGCGTCCACCGCGCGTTTATATGAAGACGTGTGGAGCGGTGCGGCGCCAGCGTCTTCAGCGCGGTGACGTCTCCTGCTCATCTCAGCCTCATTAACACTATTAACTCCACTCCGAGAGCTTTCGAAGCTACTTTTTCCGCTTCACCGGCTGAATATCAGAGTAACATTATACGTGGTCGTTTTGTAATTTTGCCGCAAGTCTAGACACAAACATTCTTGATGTAGACGCCACAGGGAAAATTATTATTTTATTTTAGTTTTAATTTTCACTTTTTAGTCGCAGTATGTTCAACTTTAATCTAATACCTGTGTGACCTTTGAGTTCTGCTGATATTACAACATTTGTTCGTAAAACAAAACAACTTAAATGGTACCCTCATATATTTTGAAGACACGTAAATATTTGGTGCCGGAAAAATGGAAATGGTTCAGACGTGTGGAGGCATAGAATTTACTTTTACATTAAACTATAGATCTATGAGCACTCAAGAATAGTTACTGCGAATCCTTCATAAATAGAAATAACAAAATTATTTGTGATTTATTCGTAATTATGAAATCAAAACCTTAGTAGAGGAGTATTTAGTTTAATTAAATCATCCATACAATTATTGATTGTCGTCGGATACGCAAATAACCAAATTGAAGTCCTTTTGAAGTTTTTATTAATATTACTTACATTTATATAAATGTAATAACATTTCTTTAATAGATGCATTGAACCATTTTTTTACACGTTTGTTTCTCTTATGAATATTTCTTTCATTGTCACTCTCTCTTTTTTAAGTTGGCGCTTCTTATAGTGCCCATTGTCTTTACTTTTTAATTTTCTCAATGTTCACTTGGCAGTCAACTTCATAATGTACAATTAAATTTAAATATTATCATAGTTTTGCTAATTAGTAGTTTAAAATTTCTGTGTTTTTTGCAAGAATTTAGCAAACATTCATACTGTTTGCGCGATAATATTGTTACAGAGTGTCTGGATTTTTTTAATATTTAGTTTTTTATTATTTACATTAATAATGTAATCCTTCATACACAAGAAAGGTGAAATAGAGGTAAATAAAATATTTAATTTGAACTATCATATCAGATAAATAAAAAAAACACTGCATAAGTTGTGCAATGCCACGAAGGTCGCATCGGATAAACTATGTAATCTAAAATCCTTGTTAAATTTTGATAAAACTTTACTATTTCAATATTTAAGTTAAAAAAAAAAATTAAAATATTAATTAAAATGTGATGATGAATTTCAGAATGTGAAAAACTATTAAAATTTTATTAACGTCGTGAATTAAATTATTACAAAATTTTATCTTAAAATTGCTATTTAAAAAAAAACTGCCCAGATGTCCTTCGGTCCTGTAAGCTTGTTGTAATCTAAGTCTTGTAAGTAATCTTTTATGGATTATTTTCATAAAATTAGCTATTTAATGTCATGTCATCCCATGTTAGGCATGAAAGGTTAGGAAATCCAACCAAGATGTACTTAGATATAAGAATGTCAGAAAAGCGAGGGAGATATTGCCAAGTGAAAATGTGTAATAAAGTGTACCACAATACTTATTTTAACTTATAAAGTGGACGATCTTGGTTACTTGCTTGTTAAATAAGCGTATACTTTATACGTTATATAGTCATTCTAGATGAGACTTAGACCTAACTATTAGAATAGAATCAAAACATGATTCGATTGAGTGCGGCAGTGGGCCGGTTCCGGCGGCATGTGATCGCTTACTATATTGAATTGTTATTGTAATGTGCAATGGGGTCGTCAGACGAAGCGACGACAATGTGCGGTGCACAATACTACTTTATTGAAACCCCGCGTCATGTTCCGGTTTATCTCACGTTAGAGTTACATACAGTTTTACTAATTTATTTGTCAAAATTACAATCAACTGATTTCGTACCTAAGCTAATCACTAGTATCAATATTTAATAAGAAATCATACCAAATTATTACCCTTACCCTTCTCTCCCCTTCCTTCTTATTAAAACGTAAGTGATAAAATTGATTTCGCAGATTGCGGACCGTTATTAGAAAATCTCACTTAGTAAAAACTAGTTTGTTTTTCGTATATAAAATAGTAATCAAACAGAAAATTAATATAATTTTATTTCAGGTTCAAGTTAAATGAAGACATTGAAAGGTGATTAAGATTCTCATATTTGAAAGTGTCGGTAATTGCTGACGCGCACTGGCATTACTAAATCCAAACTGGAAAAATACCGAGACCCGGTAATGGTATTGGTTCTCAAGTAACGGATCTCCACTTGATTAATTTCGTACTCGATCTTCAAGTTCGTCTGATTTGAAGTTAAGTAGTTGACAGTTTTGACATAACACGTTAATGCATGTGCGATTTTAACTGCAGGTTTCAGTTGTCATACACTTATAGAAACATATTTACATCCCTTTTATTTTACTTGAATAAAACAGAGATATATAATGTTACGATAATTCCCTGTAAAACATCGTTATTTTTAAAAACAGACTTGCTTAATGGCAAATATGATTTTACAATTTATATTTTCAGCGGTTTTATACGCTGAGTCATTCGTGTTCAGCTCCTAACTTTTAGCTAGAATGTCTAAATTCATGTTAAATATCAAATGCAAAAAGAATCATCCACATTAGTTCGATAGACGTGTGTGCCCAAACGCACTTATACAGTTTAATTAATACACTAACTAGGTGTTCCCGCGCGGCTTCATCCGCATTGTATTATAAAACCTTATTATATTGATTCCGTAAAACTTATTTGCAAATGTCAAAATTCAAATGCTTAAATAACAATAAAAGCCTTTGCCATTATCATTAACATGGCAATCTTTCTTCTATGCTGCTATTGGATTCTAGTGTTTGTTCATTCCTCGCATGACGATTGTATCCACTTTATTCACCCCTAAATTAAATAGCGTGAAAACATATGACCTATAGCGTGTCGTAAATGAAAGGATTTCTGTTAAAAAATATTTATTCAAAAATATATGTAATCTGTGATTGCTGACATTTTACATAACTAACTAACTAGTATAGATATAGATTGTATTAGCCTTATAAAATTGTCAATTATCGACCAAATAAGATATTGTGTTTGTAAACGACTATTGAAATAGTCACAACTTGTACGTTTTATGACAAAATAATTCTTACGAACCGATGATTTGCCAGTTTTGGTGTGTGAAAAAGGTAACTTTGACTTTGTCATTTAGTTCCTTTTCTAGATAATGAAAACATATGAGTTCCAAGTAAACATAGCCGCAGGCTGTGACGTAGTATTGCGCAATCTAGAATTCCCATGTTATATGTATTAATGAATATTTATATTAAATCGCTGGAAATTAAATGCTTATTTATTTGTGTAGCGATATTGTACAAAGTTTCACTCTTCAGAATGAGATATTATCATTTAATTTTATTGCTACTGTTTGTTTTTGTTTTGTCAGGAAATTTTGTGATGTGATTATTTTTTTTTATAATACATTTAAGTAAATAAATTACATAATAATGTAATTATCAGATGTAGTCCGTCATAGACGAGTATGGGAACATTGATTTAGTTAAATAATTAAGAACAGCTGCATAATAGGGACATGTGATAAATTATCAACTTCAATGACGTATAATTTTTACCAAGTTTCTATAGTGACCAAGTTTGTAAGAACTCTGGATATGCAATTAAATGGATTTCTATTTTTTTTCATTCCATACAAGTACACAACTACGATGTGTGGTATAAACATCAATTTCAAAGATAGTTACGACGATTCCCAATGGTTAACAAACTAGAGTATATCCAGTTGAGACTAGAACGGACGGATGCCAACCTCACGTAGAGTTCAGAGCGTAGCTAACCTCGTGATCGTACATCGTTTGTTGGGGCGCCAAGACGCTCCTTTAGAACAACGTTCGCAATATGTATAAAAAATAAACGATACTATATTTAAAGTAAATTAACAATATTCACTGTCTCTATCTATCCCACTCACTTGAGGTCGGCACGAGATTTTGTAAACCTCAATGTTTTGGCTTCATTTAAAAAAATAAATTAAGACATTTTTTTTACTGTAGAAAAATTTATATCATATTTTAAAAGAGAATCAGCCTATATCAGTACATTATAGGATTTGGGCCTTCCTAAAGCCTCCCAACAAAGTAAATGACGCAGAAAATGATAAGGTTTACGAAACGTGAAAACAAGGTAATAATATCATTAAATTAAGTACTAGAAAGATTTATTTTAAAAATTAGTAAGATTAACAATGACTTGCATTTTTTTATCGTAAAAGGTAGTCCTTGTGAGAGTTATCATTTTCATGAATTTATTTTTGAGTCTGTGTTTAATAAAATCTTGGCTATTACGTTGTTATATGATTATAAGAATTAATTACCTTTTACGTCATACGCTGCCTTCTAAATAACAAGAAGATGCACCAAATCTTCGAAAGTGTGAACATTTTGATACCATGAAATTCTACTGCCTGCACACTTGAATTCAAACATCATACTATCGTAGTCGCTGTTTTCTAAATAACAATACTCGTTTATTAAAGAAAGATCACCATATATGCTTAGGACACATGTTTCTACAGTGAAAACTTAGTTAACGCTTGTGATAACCGTGCGGTTGGATCTCAATCTCGAATACATATGTATGCTCATGAAAAAAAGTTTGCGATCACTAGAAAAAGTTGATAATTTCTTAAAATAAATCTTCATTCATTAACATTTAATATCTTCTTGGAATAATTTCCATTAAAGTTTTTATAAAACCTTAAAATATTTTATTTAATAAAGATATAAAAACATATAAATTTTGGCAAGTGGTTGCAAACATTTTTGATGTATGTATTACATTCACGTTTAAAAAACTCAAATTGTTAAACCTTTTGCATGTTTCATGTTATGGTTTGATGATTTTGTTTATAAATCTTGTGGTAACTTGCAGCACTTTTGTAAAAAACCACATACGTAATTTCATAAATACGCCACAATTACTGATGTGCTTCTTATGGATAATCTTATTGTTTGTTTTTTACTCAATGCAGTGATAGTTGGAAGCAGGAAATAATATAATTATTAAAAAATATTATAGATGTAATTTAATTTTATGATCCAACTAATTTTAATGAAAAAAAATATATATTAGTAAGAACCTTACATATGTATTCTTCTAGAGATTGTAGACTATATTCTACATTTGTGCCAAATTTAATCGTGATCCGTCAAGCCGCATTGGAGATATGTGGTAACAAATATCTAACTTTTTGCATATGATCAGTATAATAGTATGATTGACTGCCAGAAATTATTGAAATCAAAATACGAGTACAATAATCTTATATATATAAAAGAAAGTTGTGTTAGTTACACTATTTATAAATCACGAACGGCTTTACCGATATGGCTGAAAATTGGTGAGGAAGTAGCTTAGAGCCAGGAGACGGACAGAGGATACTATTTATTCCGTTCGACAGCGATATATAGATGGATGTTTGTTAGAGTTTGTAGTCTAAACGGGTAAACGGAGTTCGATGAAATTTGGTATAGACGTGGAAGATAGTCTGGAAGAACACATAGGCTACTCACTTTTGTTTATTTTAATTCTTTATAATTGTAATTGTTTATAATAATAGAGACATTTTGTTGAATCATCATAATCAACCGGTATCAATTTACTGCTGGACACAGTATTCGGTCACCACGAGCACATCGATCCACTTAAATGGAAGGGAAAAAGGATTTTTGCCGAAAGAAACAATCACTAATCGATTGTAATAAAAGTCGGATTACATCTGTCATAAAATTACTTTATAAAAGTAATATGCGAGTAAATAAATAAACCTGATCAAACGTCTTAAAACTGGATTTAAACGGCTAAATTTATTATATCGTAATTAATAAGTAGACAGCATTAATAATAGTACAAGTGTACATCAAATGTATGCATCGTCTCTACGATGTGGGCATTTGAAAAAGCAGCCCAGCTATCCGACCGGTTTGATACTCCTGAGCTCGTTCGTGACTAGTGAGTGGAAACCAAAAGCAAGACACAAGAAGTTTTTTTAATCGATAGGTAGTCAACAGCTGATGTAGAAATTCTATATCAAAATACATCGCGAGGATATAACATAGAGTTGCGAATGTGCCATATTATTAAAACTTGTACATGTATGTCTTGAGAATAAAATGTGGAAGATTAATCGGTTTCGTATATCGCTTAACAAGTTATGGTTATACTATAAACAATATTAACTCTTTATACTACATTTATTCATGACTATATTACTTAAATTATAATTCGATCGATCAGAGCCCATCTCCTTTTACATATGTTAAATTTTTTATTGTTTTTTAAATCGGAAAATATGGAAAACATGGAGTTATTGAAGAAAGTAATCGGTGTTTATACAACACTAGCTTTCGCCCGCGACTCCGTCCGCGTGGAGTTAAAAAAATAAAAGTTAGTAGCCTATGTGTTCTTCCAGACTAGCCTCTACATCTATGCCAAATTTCATCGAGTTACGTTCAGCCGTTTAGGCTACAAACTCTAACAAACATCCATCTATCCATCCATCTAAACTTTCGCATTTATATTAATAATATATTAGTAAGATTAGTAAGATAAAAGGTGGTGGTTATAAAAAATAATGAAATTAAAAGAAAAGGTAGATTTGTAATAAATAGTTCAGATAATGACAATCAAAAATGTTCATATCTCGTTCATCAAGATAATTTACAACTCAGTCAACTTGGTATCGTAATCAAACAGGAAAACAATAAACTGTATTTAATGTAAACTATTACGTTACGTAATATTTACTTCGCAGAGTAATAAATCACCTTCGTGTATACAAAAAGATTATTACATGAATACTCATATATATTACTAGCTGTTCCCGTGCGGCTTCATCCGCATGAAATTATAAAAACTTTATTTTATTGTTTACATTTGTGACATGTCAAATTTCAAATGCATAAATGACAACCTTACTTCCTTGATGTTGACAGCTTGTAGTTTATGGTCCCTTTCCCGCGTGAAGGTTTTTTATCAATTTAACCCTTAAGTTTAATAGCGTGAAAATATATAGCCTAAAGCGTATCGTAAATGTAGGGCTTTTTGTTAAAGAAAGAATTATTCAAAAATATGATGTGATTGCTGACATCCTACGCCACGAAGTAGTGTGTGTTTACGCTTTATTATATTAATATAGATAGTATAGATTGTAAGTTTGTAAGGTAATGTTTATGACTTCGACAATTCCAATATTTTGGGTGCAAGGGTGTTTTTTCAAATACACTATGTTTCACAGTAATGTTTATACGGCAGAATTCATGTGTACTTACATATACAGGGTGTCTCGTAATTACTGGTTAATCATGTAATGCACCTAAACGGAAACAGCATTAATCTATT
>LD688978.1:790648-807447 GCA_003118335.3 Papilio memnon | reverse complement strand
GTGATAGTTAAGTTTTAAAATACAAATATTTCCGTAGTAATTTATTTTGCTGACAATATTACAAAAATACTGTCTTAAAGCATACTACTTTGTTTCAGTCATCTTTGCTACAAGTATTTTTGAAAGAGTTCCCAATATGTGAGGGTAGTTTTAACGTGAACGGCAGACTGTCTTACGCCTGTCAAGAATCCTGGCTTTTCCCGGCGAGTGTTCGGGACAACATATTATTTGGGTTGCCGTATGACGCACGCAAATATAAGGAGGTAACTATAGATGAATATCTTCAGTTAGGACAGCTATTGTAGTTTTACTTTTGACTACTGGCCCAAACAAGTTTGTCGCCCTAATGTGATATGTCAAAAAATGGCTTCTTTTGTTATTAAGGTATGCAGAGTGTGTTCACTGACGCCGGACTTTAAGCAGTTTCCATTCGGTGATCAGTCCCTAGTGGGAGAGCGTGGTGTCTCGCTGTCTGGAGGACAAAGAGCTAGGATTAATCTAGCCAGAGCTGTCTATAGAGAAGTAAGTTATGTACATAGTTTAATTAACTAATTTCATGCAGAAATTACTCTTAACGCACTCATCGTTCTATTATCACTCTCTTCCTCTATTGCGAGGAATTTACTGTATTCAAAATGTTATATTTTCAGGCCGATGTTTATTTGTTAGACGATCCTCTGTCGGCTGTAGACGCAAATGTTGGCCGCCAACTATTTGACGAATGCATCAACGGATATTTGCGTGACCGCACCCGTATCCTGGTCACTCATCAGATACATTTCTTGAAAGCTGCTGATTTCATCGTAGTCCTTAATGAGGTTCGTATGAAACATTTTTTTATTCATTTATTTTATCGGCTTCAAAATAACTGTGATTGAATTCTAAGGATATCATGATCTTGTTTGCGCTTAAATCCACTACATTAGCTCAGTTCTGACAATATTTACTCAACATGTCAACTCTTTAGTTGAAACTGTCAAAACTAATCGTATGTAGCGGGCTTTAGGAACTTTATTATTGTATTAATGATCCGCTAAATATTAATTTCCAGGGTTCTATTGAAAATATGGGTACCTACGATGAATTAGTAAAGTCCGAAAAGGAATTCTCATTATTACTAGCCACTCTAAGCGAATCTAATACTGAAGGGGAAGATGGTACAAGCAAGGTAAAATTTATGTTCTTTCCTAAAGTAATTGAAAATTTCGATTCAACTTATGACACAAAACGTTCTTTAAACGTAATTGTTAAATGTTATAAAAAACCTTAAATATTACGACATTTAAAAACGTTGTATCATTTTACAGCCTACACGACCAACAGTGGAGCGAGAATTATCAAGAATTTCAGCCAAGAGTGAGGACGATGATGAAGACGAAAAGAAACAAACATTAGAAGCGGAAGAGAGAGCTAAGGGTACCTTGAAATGGAGCGTGATCGCGAACTACATCCGGTCTGTGGGGTCGGTGTGCGTGGTGGCTGTGGCACTGTTTGCACTTCTCTTGACACAGGCCGCGGCGACTACTGCTGATTACTGGCTAAGTTTCTGGTATGGAAATTTTCACATTGTAACTTATGCCTACGGTTACCTAATTCATATCTTTTTATTTCTTTTTTGTTGTATTGTAACCCAAAAACTTGATATATTTTGTTCTAGTTATTGAAAAGTAGGTGAAGATAAGTTATTGCTTGTTACAGGACTAATCAAGTTGATTTACATGAACAGTCTTTACCTGAGGGCGTTGAACCAGGTAATTTACTACTAACTTCTCTAATGTTGTCTTTTATGACATTTTAATTACTTTAGTTTCTATTTAGTTGTTCCTACTTCTGTACAAACATTATTCTCAAGACAACCTTAGCAAATTAACTGTTTTTTCTCTTTCAGACCCCAGTTTGGATACTCAAATGGGCATTCTGACCACTGGACAATACTTGTTGATCTACGGCTGCATTATACTATTTTTGATCATCATAACCCAAGTGAGGATAATCGCCTTCGTGACAATGACTACGCGTGCTTCCAAGAATCTTCATAATACTGTATTTAAAAATTTAATCAATGCGTCGATGCGATTTTTCGATACCAATCCTTCTGGTAAATACTTTTTGAAATCGGATTACTAATTTTGTATATTACTTTATTATTAACATAATTCTTGTTTATTCCTACAGGTAGAATCTTAAACAGATTTTCGAAAGACTTGGGCGCGATGGACGAACTGCTGCCGCGAAGTATTTTGGAAACTTTACAGATGTATTTATCTGTAATGAGTATCCTTGTGCTCAATGCTATAGCACTACCATGGACTCTGATACCTACGGTTATCTTGTTATTTATCTTCATGTTTCTATTAAAATGGTATATTGCAGCTTCACAGGCCGTGAAAAGATTAGAAGGCACCAGTACGTATTCTTTGTTAAAATTATATTTTTGTTTGGGTACTTAAATGACCGTTAGCTTTTTAATACGTTATTTTTATTACAATAATCGTCAATATGACTTGAAGATTATGACGGGTTAAGTTCTAGCATTCAAACTGAGATTATGTTCATATTTTGTTGATTTTCTTTTTCAGCCAAAAGTCCTGTATTCAGTATGATAAATTCCACGATAGCTGGATTGTCGACAATCAGAAGTTCTGACTCTCAAAAACGGTTGCTCACTATTTTTGACCAGGCGCAGGTAATTCTCAACTTGAATTTTTTACTTCCTTTTGTATTTTTTAGTATATTATACTTATTCCAATCATTTTAATGTTTTAGGATCTCAATTCTAGTGCATTTTACACTTTCATTGGTGGTTCTGCAACATTTGGTCTATACCTGGACGCTTTATGTTTGATTTATCTAGCAATTATTATAATTATTTTCCTTCTTTTCGATTTTGGTGAGTAATTTTAATATAAACATAGATTTGTAATTGCGATGAATGTATCAATATTATTACTATGAAAGAAGCAGCAATGCTTTTTTTAATTACAACAATACTTTACAGGTAACGTCATACCCGTGGGTAGTATTGGTTTGGCCGTAAGTCAATCCATGGTTTTGACAATGATTCTTCAAATGGCTGCCCGAGTCACTGCTGATTTTCTAGGTCAAATGACTTCAGTAGAAAGAGTGCTCGAATATTCGAGATTACCAGCCGAAGATAATATGGAAACTGGACGTAAGAACTTAATAACAGTTATATTCTCAAATATGTCAATTCCTTATAAAATTCTACTGGTATTTATTTTTAATTTCTTTAATAGCTACTACACCATCACCGGACTGGCCTTCTAAAGGACGCGTGGCATTTGAAAATGTTTGCTTACGATATGGTCCTGATGATCCAATGGTATTGAAAAATTTGAGCTTCGAAGTAGAAAGTGGTTGGAAAGTGAGTTATTGTTTAATAACATTTTTAAATTACTTGACATATTTTTTTTTATTTTGCGTTATTTTGTCATTTCAGATTGGTATTGTTGGAAGGACAGGAGCTGGCAAATCTTCACTTATATCGGCTTTATTCCGCTTGTCAGATATTGATGGAAGTATCCAAATCGATGGAATGGACACCCGTGATATAGGAAAGGCTGTATGATAATTGATTTCTTCTTTGAATATTCTATTAACATTTAACAACGATTCTCTAATTCTCTTTGTCAGTTACTTTCGTAAGGAACCTATATTTATTTATCCTTAAATATGTTTTAAGGTTTTCAGATCGAAGATTTCAATCATTCCACAAGAGCCAGTTCTATTTTCTGCTTCGTTGAGGTATAACTTGGATCCATTTGACAATTATAGCGATGAAGATATTTGGAGAGCCTTAGAGCAAGTAAGTCTTAAAGATCCATGAAAACAAATTGCCGGAGTAGATTTGGTATTCAATTAGAAATAAATAGTAAAATGTTAAGAAGAAGACTAACCTTTTGAATATTTGATACCTATAATTCAAGCGCATTGTATGTTGACACAAATTTACTTTGACGATTTTCTGAATATGTCATTCGTGTTTTTAAAAATAACTATGAAATTCAGGTGGAAATGAAAGACGCAGTTCCTGCATTGGACTTCAAAGTTTCGGAAGGTGGCGCCAACTTTTCCGTGGGTCAAAGGCAATTGGTGTGCCTGGCCAGGGCAATACTACGGTCTAACAAGGTTCTAGTCATGGATGAAGCGACTGCTAACGTCGATCCTCAGTAAGTAAATAAGAATGTAGTCAAACGCAATTGTATATATCATAAAATATCTGTTTATTGTATGAATAATTTAACTGTAACTCCATCATCGGCTCATGTTAGTCCATCTCTGGACATAATTATTCCCCAGTCTGTTTCCATTGGATGGATACCTGCGATGCCAGTAAATCTTCAATACTTCACTTTATGAGGAATATGGTAACAAGAAATTAATAATTTCAGAACGGACGCTTTAATCCAGACGACAATTCGTAAACAATTTGCAGCGTGCACGGTACTCACCATCGCTCACCGTCTGAACACTATCATGGATTCTGACCGCGTCCTAGTCATGGATAAGGGAGAAGTGGTGGAATACGACTACCCATACCGTCTCCTACAAAACCCTAATAGCAAGTTCACCTCCATGGTACGGGAAACGGGCGAGATGAAATCGTTGCTTGAAGTAGCTAAAGCGAAATATTTTAGTATAAATCCACAATAGAATTTAGCACAATAGGAAATTTTAAATGTTTTAATTTATCATTTATATTACATGCATATTGTATATTGGTAAATATACATAGCACCAGTAAAATCTTGAATTTATTTAATTTATTGATTATCTATAGAAAAGATTACATACAGAAGTTATTGATATCAAAGAACACTTCACAATAGTTAAACATGAAATGAGTACCTCAGTAAATGATATTATAAAATGTAAGTGGGGTGTTTTACCCGAAGGTGAAAAGTGAAGAGAAGTATGGTACTGTAAGTGATAAGCGCTAAGTTTAATAATACAGCTCGAGTAGGTATATTGTAAGTTTACGGAAGATAATTGCATTTAGTTTGCGCATATGAACATCAGTGGTTGCGCTTATAATACAAGCGTGTAAATAATAATTAACCAAATCACTCACTTATGAAATGTATATGTGTTAAGTCTAATATATGAGTGTTGATATTGTTTGAAATATGATTGTTTTATTTCCAATACCTCTTTGTGTAATGGTGATTCATTGAATATGCTGTTTAGCGCACATCCAAATAAATAGAAAAACAATATACTCGTAGAATATTTATTACACAGTAAACCCCTCTACAACGCGAACCAATACAACGCGAATTCCGTACCCGCAAATAACGCGGAAATTACCAACTTTGAGAGTCCCAACAAAAAAAGAAGAACCCCCTATAACGCATTTGTGGCACTGCCCTGTTACACGGGCGGATT
Source organism: Papilio memnon (assembly GCA_003118335.3). Classification (NCBI taxonomy): domain Eukaryota; kingdom Metazoa; phylum Arthropoda; class Insecta; order Lepidoptera; family Papilionidae; genus Papilio; species Papilio memnon. The sequence continues at coordinate 802,041 of LD688978.1, read as the reverse complement.
TCTACAATGCAAATTCCTATAACGCAGAATCATCTACCGCGTTATAGGGGGATTTACGGTCGTTTTTTGCTATTGCGATGTTGCAAACAACAAAAAACATATTTGATGACCATTTACCAAGCTTTCTTATCTGTGTCTTTTTACATTTTCTGTTATGAAGTCTGTCAAGTATGTTTTATATTTGTCACCTGTTTATCACATCTTAAATATCATTAATAAACATACAATGCTTTGTGAAACAGTAAATAACAAAATGAAGTTGAATTTACTGTAATAAAGATTTATTAAATTAACAAAACCATGTTGATAAAAATAGCAAAATTATATTGTTTTTAATAATGAGTTGTTGCGATGAAGATGAATGTTGTCAAGCTTTAAAACCGGTCAGCCTGCACGTGTATTACATATCAGGGATACTGATCTTTGTGATACTATACCTTTTGTGGTCCCTGTATCAATGTTGCTACTGTCGACGTTGCAGTGACCAATGCAACTGAATGAACCAAAAGGTATGATAACCAATTAACACGTCTTTTTTGACTACCTTTCGCCTGCGACTCCGTCCGCGTGGAATTAAAAAAAACTTAACTGAGTGGCCTACGTGTTCTTCCAAACTATCCTCTACATCTGTACCAAATTTCATCGAAATCCGTTCAGCCGTTTAGGCTACAAATATCCATCCATCCATCTAAACTTTCACATTTATAATGTTAGTATGAGGAGTTCGAGAGTGGGTTAATGTTCATCGCAGATATGTTCCAACATTACCTATATTGTGACTGAACTATATATAGCATACATATACATGCGATCAACATAGGTGCAATTTTACAAGTCAGTATCCGTCATGAAACTTCACTTTAGGTAGTCCAAAAATTATTAAAGAGGTTGAGATGAAAAGATGAACCATACCCAAACTAGGTGACAAAATGGTTATTTTAATATAATAAGATTTTAGTGGAATCAATAACCATAAAATTCACCATTGAACTTCCATAGACCATACGAGGTATATAAAACCTTATTTCATTTTGATACTTTTAACAGTGAAGACAGCTGTCATTTAGGAAATGTAAGAAATGTAAAAAAACAGTTATGATTATAAAATAATAAATAAATTGAATTTGAAATGTATTTCATAATAAATTATGAGTTGTGAAAAATGTGATTCCCAATTTGTAAACATCATACGATGTAATAGTAGATTATTTTGGTTTTTCTTTACGTTGGTTATTCTGATAATATATTTATCACATCGACTCTATCGATGTTACCATCCGCGGAGGAGATTGTTTTGTTGGTAAAATAAATAAGACCGTTATATTCGAATTCCTTTATTACTATGATGTGAAATCATAATCTGATAATCTCTGGCTTTACAATCAGTTTGACCGCTAAGGTACAGTGTTTAAGTTACAAGTCATTATTTACAGTGACGTTTATTATTACTATTAATTATAAATGTTCATTGTTACTGAGCCACTGCTGTACCATGTATTTGCTAAGTTTATTCAGACATACATGACTCAAATCAAAACATGGGAAATAGTTTTAACTCAAGGTATTTTCTTTAATTGGTTTATTATACTATCTAATCATACACATTATAAAGCGTAACCTACTTAAACAATATAATATTAAATGCGCTTCGAACACTTGCTCTGAATATTCTTTAGCCTCTTTAATTCCTTTACAAGCTTTCGTCATTGATCACCTTAAATTCTGTTTCAGATTATTTTTTAAATACGCCTCTTTGGCAACTTCGAATAACTGACGGCTATTCTTTTCTCCCGTCTCTCGCACCATCGAGGAGAAAGCGCTGTTGGGATCCGATAATAAAATGTATGGGTGGTCGAATTCAGCGATGGAGCCGCTGCTCATGACGAGGACACGGTCCGAGTCCATGATTGTGTTGAGTCGGTGAGCTATCGTGAGCACAGTGCATGATGCGAACTGACGACGTATTGTTTGTTGAATGAAATTATCCGTCCTAGAAAAAAATAACCATGTAACAATCAACAGAGTAGATATGAAGTACAAAATTGAAATACATACTGTGGATCAACATTGGCAGTGGCTTCATCCATTATCAATATTTTATTTGAGCGCAACACAGCACGAGCCAAGCACATAAGTTGTCTCTGACCGACGGAGAAGTTCGCACCTCCTTCGGTCACTTTGAAGTCCAACGAAGGAACCGCCGATTTCATATCAACCTGTAAATAATATACGTGTAAAATGAACAATAGAAATAAATTATGACTATTTTTTATTCCATTCATTGTTTGTGAATTGTTTACCTGCTCTAGAGCTCTCCAGAGGTCGTCGTCGCTGTAGATGTTAAATGGGTCAAGATTGTATCTAATTGTGGCTGAAAACAAGACTGGTTCTTGCGGAATGATGGATATTTTAGAACGTAAACCCTGAAAATAAAACATGTTATACTATGTGACAAATTGACAAATTAAATCTTTTAAAAAGTATTGTTATGAAAACTTACATAGCGTACGTTTTATGTACTAGTGTTTATTTGTTTACATATGTTGTAATAATAAATTAGTGTACCTGCTTAGCAATAATTGCAGTATCCACTCCATCAATTGAGATTTTTCCGTCGATGAAAGAAAATCTAAATAATGCTGATATCAACGACGATTTTCCCGCACCAGTTCTGCCCACTATGCCAACCTAAAATCATGTCCGTGTGCTTGAAATAATATATTTTAATTCTTATGGGAGATAAAATAACTTTGTGTTTTAAGAAAGGAATACTACCTTCCAACCACTCTCTATCTCCAAGTTTAAGTTTTTGAGCACGGGCGCTTCGTCGGGAGCGTATCGCAGGCTCACGTTTTGGAACACGATCCTACCTTCTGAAGGCCAAGTCGGAGGGATGGGGGTCGCTAAAAAAAGAACAAATTTGTACAAACTATGACTAAACCAAACCAAAGGGTTACGTGATTTCTGTATACCCCAAGTCGCATTAATAACATTAAAGCAACTCCTATAGGTATTTCAAGTTATTTTTACGTTACATAAAAAGTCATATTTCACATTATACATATTTAGTTTGTTTCCACGGCACGTGTAACGACGTCCTTGGCCTAAAATTAAAGCTTTCTTATTCAAACCCTTGAGTTTGAAGACAAGCTCGCTACAACTGAGCACGCCGACTGCCGCCTTGAATACTACAAATTGTTTCCGAAAGGGCTTCTCTAGGGTTGTCACACGATGATCGTTATCATTATTATAAGCATTCATGCTTCATTAAAAATACGAACTATCTATATTTAAGGTTTTCTGCAACAATGGAAGTTAACAAAAGTTGTATTGCCGGATTTGGTAACAGAGACAAGTTTGATAGACCTAAATTTTATTATAATCTAAACTATCGGCAAATAACTAGTTAATGCGATAAAGAATGCAGTAATTTAAAAGAAAACGTAGGCGGAAATTATAATGAATATATACTGCAAAACTTCAGAAGGCTTCTAATTGTTTAAGCATACTTACGTCCGTCGAATAGGTTCCTTTCGGTGTCGATCTTGGTATAGTCCAACACACGCTCTACACTAGTGAGCTGCGCCACATATTCGACCAGCATGCGCGCGCCGTGCTGCAGCATGGCGGTCAAAGTGTTACTCTGCGTCACTGCTAGACCCACGCTACCCACCGCTATGACGTTTCCTGTAATACAATAATCAATGTTACTTATCTGACATAAAGTGGCTGATCCCGTACAAGAATAGCAGGAGAGTATACCAGTTACTCTGCGACTATTCTTGTGTCCACCAAGTATCCTGAGTGGTCCGAGTAGTAATGCAAATAGTTTTGAGTGAATCATTTTAGTATTAAATGCCAACAGCTGATAAAACGTAAATAGTAATCTTACCAAAATCAATGTAGATAAAGACAAAGATGATCGTTGTCATGTAAATGAGGCACATTGTATCCAAATAAAATCCAAACGTGACTCCACCGCCCAAGTAGCCGTACCAAGCGGACGAGTGTAAATCCTGAAACAAAAATGGTATTTACTTAGAACGATGGAAGAAATTAAAAAGAGAAAAAACAAATTTTTCATCAAAAATTAACGAAGACCAGACGTTAACAAAAGTACGAGTATTCCTAAAAACCCTTACCTGTATTGTACAATTAGATCATTTCTTATACTACATTTTGATTTATTTGTTATGTTATACTGACCTGATGTGCGTCGAAGTCTAGAATGAGTCGGTCCTGAGCATCACAGCATCTTATAGTGGCAATACCATTCAGTGAAGATGTAACCATACCGAATACAGGACTCTTGGCTGTTGAAAATAAGATACAATTTTAATAAATGAAACTTAAAGATTGAGATAGTTGGTAAACTAGAATTCACTAATTCTACTACTTACTGACACTCTCAAGTCGCTTAATTCCTTGGGCAGCTCTAGTGTATATTCTCACGAAGAATAAGAACAAGACTATGAGTACCGCCGAGGGTACTAACGTCCAGTACAAAGCTATAGCATTTAGTATAAGAATTACAATTAAAGTTCCATAGATTTGTAACACATCTAACAATGTCCTCGGTAATATTTCATCCACTGCACCGATGTCTTTTGTAAAACGGTTAAGGATTCGGCCTGAAAACAAAAATTAAATACAATCTGATGTTATTTTTTATTGTTTAATTTAGACTAAATTATTGGCAGGAAAATCTTACCCGAAGAGCTGGTATCGAAGAATCTCATGATACCTCTTAACATTGTAGAAAACATCTTATCGTGAAGCCATTTCGAAGCGTTAATACATAATTGAACGAATGGTACAGCTCGGAAATTAGTTATCAAAATGGTGGCCAGGACGAGACAACCGTGTATGATTAGATATTGTCCTGTCGTCAAAGGACCCACTTGCACATCCAATCCGGGTTCTGAAATATTTATAGATTTATTAACATAGATCCAAAATGACTTCTATATTTTGAGAATTTTTACATTATAGGTTCACTAGCTTTCGCCCGAGACTCCGTCGGCGTGGAATTGAAAAAAAAACAAAAGTGAGTATCCTATGTGTTCTTCCAGACTATCCTCTGCATCTATACCAAATTTCATCGAGATCCGTTAAGCTGTTTAGGCTACAAACTCTGACAAACATCCATCCATCCATCTAAACTTTCGCATTCATAATATTAGTAAGATTATACATACCCATATTTGCACCAACTTCTTCTTCGTAGGCTGCCATCTGATTGGTCCTGAAATAAAAGAAAATTGTGATAATAAAACGTTCAAGTTTCAATTCTATTTTTCATAGTTACATTATTCCTTAGTCTCTTAACACAAAATGAATTCCCAGTTCTTTTGTCCGTCGGTTGGGGATTTAGAGACCTAAGTTTATCTGTAAACTTAGTAATATATACAACAAAAAAATAAAAATCTTATATTAATTTAATTAATACCAAGTTCTCACCAAAAGCTGACCCAGTAATCCACAATGCCTGCTGAGACTGCTGTCATTAGAACAATGAAGAAGGTAAACGCAACGAAGAATATGTTACCGCCTGCTTTAAAATATGTGGAAATAACTTCCCAGCGAAGATTTCCAGATTGTCTTTCTTCTGCCGCCATTTTTTGTTCCTCAAATTGTGCTTGTTCATCTCCTTCGTTAATTGATATAGCTTTCAACAATGCTGGTCTCTCTTTTTCATCAGTTTTCTAGATGGGAAAATTTAAATGCAATATTGTCTAACTATACATTTTCAAGACAATAATGTTACATTCGAAAATCTATACTTACTGTGACAGAATTACTATCTGCGTCTTTCCCTTCTTGTAATGCGGATAGAAGCATGGCGAACTCTTTGCCCGAAGATACCAATTCATCGAAAGTTCCCATATTTTCAATACCGCCCTAAAACATGACACAAATAAAGGAATGTTTTCGTCTCAAAGGTATCAATAAAAAGGGTGAAATCAGAAAAATAAGATAGCTCTGATGTTTTGGTCCAAATAACGTCAAAAACAAACCTCGCTCATAACAATAATGAAATCAGCTGCCTTAAGGAAGTGGATTTGATGAGTGACGAGAATTCTCGTGGTGCCCCGTAAATAACCATTTATGCAACCATCAAAGAGCTGGCGGCCAACGTTTGCGTCTACCGCGGACAGCGGATCATCCAGTAAATAAATATCAGCCTAAAAATAATAACATTTTATTGAATAAAAACAAGTCTATGGTTAAACAGTTAGTCATTGCCAAGTCAACATTGCGACAGAATGCACTATTCGACAACAAGCAGCAGAATTCTACAATCTTTGTTATAGTAAAGTCATTGCTCTCAAATGATATCAACGTTCATGTTTTGTTTCGATGTTATTGTACCTTTTATCTACAGAATAACGAGTATGGTACTTAAACAATTAACATTATTTTTCCTTTAGTACTCGATTATTTGAAACACAATATTGGAAAATGTAAGATTGCGGATGTTCGTACAAATAACAAAAAAATCAATTACTTGTCTGTAGACGGCACGAGCCAAATTGATTCTTGCGCGCTGCCCCCCCGACAGGGACACCCCCCTCTCGCCCACAAGCGTTTGGTCGCCGTAAGGAAATTGCTTGAAATCCTTCTCTAAAGCACACACACGACATACCTGAAAATATTTGTTATAATTAGTATATTACGATGACGTAACTAACACTCATGACTAACACAGAATGATCGGTGTTAGTCATGAGTGTTTATTGCTTTTCAATTCATACTTTTAAGTAGTTCACATTCTCCCTATATCACCCATTTCTTTTCAGGCACTAAAATCCAGTTTACAAGAAGATATATTCATCAATTCATTGGAAATCCCCGGATAAATTTGACTATTTTATTGTTTTCCAAAACCGAGTTTTCAGCCAAGTCATTGTTTTGTTATCAACCAAATTAATTACATACGTTATCAAGTATGATTTTGTAAACAGGGCAAGGATATTCGAGTGAAACGATAATAGAGACAATTGCGCAGTTTATTTTATAACTTATAGCTAAATTGATATCTTGTTTACTCTTTGTCTGCATGCAACAGGAATATATAAATGATTCAACATATTTGTGACTCTTTTTAGACAAAATATTACGTAGGTACTACTTACTAAGTAATAAATTACCAGTCTTGCAGTCATTTGTTATAGTTTTTTTACACTTAATCAGTATTAAGAGTGCCCCTTAGTGACTATTTAATAATTCTGAGTACCATTGTATTACGATTTTGTAGAATGAAATAAACTTGGCAGTATTTAAACAATCTTAGATTTATTTTTCTTTGCAGGTTTCTATTCATTACTTTGTATTGTATTATATAATAAAATAATATTAAAGAATGGAATAGTGAAAGGTAATACGTACTTGTTGATATTTCTGTTTGTCAAAAGGTTTTCCGAAGAGAATGTTTTCTCTGACCGTGCTCGGGAACAGCCAAGCCTCTTGGCTGGCGTATGAGACTCTACCGAAAACGGATACACTGCCAGTTGCTGCAGGCAATTCCTTCAGTAATAATTGCAAGATGGACGACTTTATGAAAAAATGAAACAGTAAAGTTAGTTTTCAAATTATTTTAAAAATATTTTTAAAATTGCGAAAGTTCATTAAATGGTTGGCTTTTACCAATTTTTTTTTCTCTCAAATATTGCGTAAGTTATCATCAGAATAGTATTGTATAAATGAATACATTGTACCTTGCCTGACCCCACGGCCCCTATGATTGCGCAAAACTTCCCCTTGCGTATGCGTACGGAGATGTTCTTCAGTGCCAAGAAATTGGGGTCACCGGTCCAACTGGCGCTTACGTCTCGCAATTCCACTGCTAAGTCATAATTCGGCTGTGATAGGCTTCTTCGGAACTTTCTCCCCGTGGGTACGAAACCTTAAAGAGATTTCATTGTTCAAAAAGTTTAAGTAAAGTTAAATTAAAAAAAATTCTTCAAAGATCTGAAGTCGAAACTTAAAGTTACTTACCTACTTACATACAATTTTAATGTTTTATATAATAACATTTTAATATATTTAAGTAACATTCAAAGATAGATTATTAATAATGATCTCTATTACTGGCCGATGTTGCCAGAATCATTTAAAATTGGAATAACATGTCTAAAAACATATAGTGTATATTGCCAAGATCGTCTGCCAGTTTTCTTCTTGGCTTCTTATCTCATATTGTTTTTATAAAAGAAATATATTTGTCGTAGCAAATTCAATGATAAGGTTTCAAATGCGACTATTCCTATAAACAAACTGTTGAACTGTAGATTAGTGAAGATTAATAACTTACCATTACTGGAATGCTGATCTGACATTAGTTCCGACTTGGGTTGGTATGAGAGGGGCCTGACGCTAGACTCTTTGCCTTGATCCCTGAAGCTCCCTGAGATGTTCCTGAATAACGTTGGTGTCGCCATCTCTGTTTTAATCAAGTCAACTCTATCCTCTGTTAACAAAATTAAAACTCGTTAAGTACAATTTTTTTAAGCATTCGACATAAAGAGAATATTTAACATTCGTAAGCACTACTTAATTTTGTTACTAAAACATACCTAAAGCAAGAAACTCTTCTACTCTTCGTAATGATACAAACAATTCGATTGTAAATGTCAATACCAGCGGGAGAATTAAAGTAACGTTAATTTGCGCAGTGCTAAGAAATTGTTGCAATGGGTATATCTGAAACGGATAAAAGTGAATATATGAAATAATTCAACGATTACCAATCCAAACATCAAATGATTGGCAATTAACAGAAGAAAAAAAAACAACTTACCACATTAGCGGTCATAACATTCCCGAATAATAAAAGAGCAAGAACTGTTATGAAGAGCGCTGCTCTCTCCGTGAACACCATGAACCCGAGGAAAACGACTCTCAAAGCTGACGCTATTCTGACTTGTTTTAATTCGTCCCTTCTCTTTTCTGATACTACTTTTTCAAATGGAATTTCCCATGCATACATTTTGATAACCTGGAACATATGAAGTATTAGAGTGTGTACTCACTGATACTTGCTGGGTTGAATAGAATATCTGACCTATTTTTAATATTTCATGCTAAAAAGTTTTTTTTCCTACCTGTATTCCATTTATTACTTCACTCATTAATTTAACTCGAGCATCTGTCTTCACTGCAGTCCGGAACCTGATTTTTCCAAGTAATTTCCCAAGTAATCCTAAAGGTTACATACAGGTTTACAATCTTTTAAATTAATTCAAAGTTTTGAGCGTCCAAATGTGACTAAAGTAACTCCAATACTACTAATACTCATTAGTCAAAGATTCTATAGATGTCAAGCAATTTAAATTACAATGGTTAATCTTTGTCCAACACAATTTAGGGTAGTAAATACAATTTTCATATAAGCATTAATTAACAAAATTAGTTAGAGAAATGTTTGACAATTCAACGTCAACTAACCTTGTATGGGCAAAGCGATGAGTAGTAATGCCGCTAAGCCGATCAGCGCTGCATATCCAGCCTGTATGTAGCCGAGGTAGCAGACCGCTGCCAGCTGGAGCGGGATGATCCATGTATAGTGCAGGAAGAGGAACGCCAGGTCAAAACGCTGCAGGTCATTCGACAGGATGTTCACGACTTTTCCCGCTGTCGTCTCACCCAACGCGCCGTTATTCATACGCATTATCTAAAAGGAAAATATTCGGTTAAATTATATTGTAAAATGATTAAATACAATTGTTTCCGCATTCGTGAAACATAATTATTTACAACTAATTATTATACGGCTAACACTCACGCCTATTTTAAATATACGTTAGTTTTAGCCGTATATTAATTCAATATCACCAGCTCACTATACGTCCCCACCGAGGGGCTCAGAGCTACCCTAAAGTTAGGGTGACTAGGCCATAGTCAACCACGCTGGCCAAGTGCGGGTTGGTTGACTTCACACATATCTTTGAATATCTTCGCCGGTATGTGCAGGTTGCATCACGATGTTTTCCTTCACCGTAAGAACGTCGGGTAAATTATGTACATATGAAAATTCGAAAAATTACATTGGTACATGGCGGCCGGATTCGAACCCAAGACCTGTAGATAACTAGTCAAGTGCTTAAACCACTGAGCCACCGACGCTCTTATAATAATTAGTTATGATTAAATAGTTTCTATAGTTTCGTCTTTATGAAGTAAAGGGAGACCTAAATGCTGTATCTCAAGGCAACAGATCTTTATGTAAAAAATATATAAGAAAAATATTTTAAGGTCGAATATTTAAAAAGTGTTTGACTATTTTACTATTGCGAAATTATTTTTAATGTAAGTAAATGGAATATCATTTAGGTAATATATATGATGTGACGTGAAATTTTAAGTATAAGTGCCCTTATGTTTCAAATTTAACATATACATCTTGCATGTTATATTTGTATGTTTAATATAACATATCAAAAGTAAAAATGTTTTCAATGATATTTTTAATGCCAAATAATATTAGTGGTAGAGCTGATGTTACAAATCCTCTCTGCGGAGGAGCGCTCGCTCTATTTATTCATTTAATTGATTCCAGGTTGAGAGTTCGGTGCAACATGTTCACCAGTAACATATTAAATGAAAATTTTATATTTGAGATTTGAAAGATGTGTTTTAAAAGTATATTTTGAAATTTTACATCTTTTAAAATTAAAAAAATGTATATAATCTGTATATGTAATGGCATTTCTAAAATCGAATTAACTTATAATCTATCAATTGCCTAAATATCGATATCTTAAAAATGCCAACTTAGTAAATGTATCTTGTCTCTACGTTACACCTAATCAATTGATTGATGAAGTAGAGAACTGGAAAAGACGTTATCGCAAAACATTGGCTTACATTTTAGTACCATTTGTTATAGGTAAAAGAAAGTCCAATTTAATCAAATATTTTAATTACAATAAATGTGGTAACTAGTAAAACAATATTGTTTCGCATGAAAAAATAAATTTTAATATTAATATCTACTACTACCAGTTACTATTGATAATTCAATCCAAAACTATTAATACTCAATCATTGTCAATTACTGCGTACTTTACCTTAATCCAAAATAATACATACCTTTCTAAACATTAAGGAACTGATGGCGACTCTGAGTTTCATTCCGAATTGTTGACAGAGGAAATTACCGTGATGTCCGAAGAAAGCTGCCACCCAGTTGCCTAATATCATACCTATAGCATAGTACGAGGCCGTGGCTTTACTTGTTGTTGAATTAACTGACCAATACGTCAGTAGTTCCGCAAATAGGAGGGGGACCGCTGTCCTATAAAAAGAAAAAGATTGAAACTCAAATCTATACTAATATTATATAATAAAGCGTAAACACACACTTCTTTGTTGCCTAAGATGTCAGCAATTAC
>LD688978.1:753949-766883 GCA_003118335.3 Papilio memnon | reverse complement strand
CAATAGATTTCTAATCCTCATACATCATAGACAAAGAGAATTTGAGAGACAACATGGCTTTATGGTTTTGTATATATACTACAGACAGTATCATTATACTGTAACAAATGTATATTATTTTAAATGCACATAGAAATGTATGATATATGTAAGGATTTCTAACGGTATAAAATTGTTTAAACCTTCGTGAGACATTATCTTAAACGAAATAAAGACAGCTCAACTCACGTTTGATTTTCCGATGACCGACTAGTTTTAGACCCATCGGGGTCCATCTATAGGGCGAGTACTTAGTTTGTTTTCTTCGGTACCGTCACCGGAAGACCAAACGTGAGTTATGCCGTCTTTAATTCGTTTAATTGAGTTTTTATTGCTTAATATGTCTTTATCGTGTCAAAGATAATGTGATGACATGTGTTAATATAAGATTCACGTCACCATTTCACCTTCACGGTAATATTCATTAACCTGCCTAGTAATATAGCACAATACACACAACGACAACACTTATAGCTTGAGCATTTCATAGAATCTGATAATGGAAATAGTTTAAATTGATTATAAAAGTAACAATAAAATACAAATTTAAATAACAAGTGTGATAACAGTTGATTTTCAAGTAAAACTAGCTACAACATAACTGGGGCCACACAACTTAACCTATCTATTGGTCCATAGAGTGCCAAACGTGAAGTGTCACTAGAGCGGTCGCCGAAAATCAAGACCGCAGAGAGTTCATTAAATCGACCATCGTTTAAATCACGCAAGAGCTCTTCAACTCTACATTGCACGACCAGAGTGTCATAAGAGAGGATTGACGACATAAATTAAAAATAAGTGGATTATACTTAACAATAAAAAGAAAAACATTTTCATAACAAAATATCTGTCCATTTTCTACATTGAAAAAATTATACCGTTAATTGTGTGAACTTTTGAATTCATTGCTTTTATTTAGTTGTTTGCATGTAAGTATATTTAACTAAACATTAATCAGTTGTATTTCACAGAGAAATAATGAAATTTGCATGTTTTTTATATGCACTAGCGCAAACAAAATTATAAAAAGTTAAAAAAGAGTTATATTCTACTTTTAAAATCACCAATAACATTTCTAACGGCTTTACATCCGAAATAAAACGAAAAACATGAATAGGTACAAAAGAAGCTAACGAGGTTAAAGTTGTTAAAATATAGACAAAGTATTTAAATTTAAAATAGAATCATCAGCATCAACAAATTGATAGAACAATCGATTCGAAAACATTTCAGATGTAAATTTTCAACAATACATTTAAATTATTTCCTAATAGACAATAAAAACTATATAATATAAAAATAAACACTATCTTAATTGTAAAAGAATAAACCCTAGTACACATTGATTACTTTCAAACACACCTTTAGAAACGCGCACTTTTAATACATCCAATATGTACTAGGGTTAAAAAATGATACACATAAAGACACAAATAATCTCAAGATGTTTATTATTTGTCTGCAGGTACTATCACTCGGCGCTACAAGCGGGCCCAAGGGGACCACGCAACCATCACATCCCTGGACTATCCTCCACCATTCTCCTTACAAGGTAAGAATAGTGGTCACTTACTATGTGACATGGAACCTACGTTGAAATACCTTATATATTGTTAAGTTGCCTACAAGCAGCAAGCATTTATAAAGTCACCAGCTTGGTTATAAATTTTACATAAATAAGCCAACCAACATTAACATATGAAATATAATTCAAATATGTATTCCTATCTGAGGTAATAAGAATAAAATTTAATCCATTCAAGGTTATAAATGTACAAATTTTGTACACGTTTATTGTTGTGGCGTTATATTGTATTTTCAATTTTAGTTTTTATACACATGATTTTAAAGAAATTCTTTTGGACTTTGTCATAGATGTCGCACGCTATAATCATTAAATTATTTAGATGATAAGAATAATGTTGAGTATCAGACGAATAGTATAGTTACGGGCTCATTTTGATAAAGAAAATGACGTTCGAAATATTCAACTAATCTAATTTATGAGATGACATCATCGATATTGTTGTATTTTTGTTTAATTAAGTTTCTACAGGTGAATTAATTTATGAAAACAGAACTGTATACATAGATGGTGGAATTTTTTCAATTAATAAGCCGTGCCTGACCACGCTCCCAAATGATATTCAGTAGCATTGTAGCCGAAAGATGGTGCGTCTTAGTAAATCTATCCATCATACTTTGGCTAGAAATCTGACTCCGGTTAACAAAGTTCAATGTTATTAATCAATGAGGCCAAGTTTCTTATTCTGGGAATAAGTTTAGTTAGAGAAACTTACGCTATCATTGCGTACTATTGAGAAGAAAATGCAAGCGATATCAACACTTAAAAGTGAACTTGAAATATATGTTGTTAAACTGGCACACGACAACAGAACGCGTGATCACAATTAACAATTTTTATTTTTATATAAAAATTGTTATATGTTCGTATATACGACAATATGTAAAAATAGATTTATTCAATCAGTCTAGCTATTTTTAACAAACTATAAGATCAGAAACTTGTATTCACTATCCTTGCCAAGGTTAACGTGAATATTAATTGTAATCGGTGTTTATTTCTGTCCAAATTTAACACATGCTTATATATGAAATACAGAAAACAATCATTACGTTAATTTAAGTATTTCTCCTAACTGTAAAATTCAAAACATCTGGGTATACACAACTCTGAGCCCCGATCTCACATGAGTGAGATAAGGCCACTGAGATTAATAAAAACATAGTTTAAGATACAAAAATTATTCGAAAATTAAAGTTGTCCGAAATATGTATTTCGATTACAACTACTCGTATATTTTTGCGTCTATTTGCCTTAAAGCTTTTTACTGTTACTTGTACCTTATTATTTTTGTTATTATTATTACTCATTAATTATGTTCTATTACATGTGACAGGATAATGAAGATTATTCTGTACGTAATAATTTCCCGCATTGCCTTGAGCAGTAATTAAAAGTTCATAAAGTCCATTAGAGAAATGGTCTATGTATACTATAGTCGTATATAGTTTTTTGCATAGACGCGATTGAGTCTTGGAATGTGTTTATTTAATATAATAAAATAATACCATTATGTTTGATCAATTTCTCTTTTATTCTTACTTAAATCAGTTTTTACAACTTAACGAAATTTTATGTATATCTTTTCTTCATCTTGACATTCTTGACATTTTTCCTTTTTCTCTTTATTACACTTGTCTTTGTCGGTGGCCAGTGTTAAGAATATAATCCAAAGAGTCAATATAGACTGCAATTTTACAAAGTTGTAAAAATTCAACAGATTAATACTTGGAGAACTTATAATTAAAGGTATATAATTTCAGACTCTCCGTGTACCTTGTACCGTGATTTGGAACTTTATATACTGTAGGTACTGCTTTCTGGTTTTTCACACACACTTTAAGAGAACGCTCAAGGAATACTTCAAAGACTTGGATGCCATAAGGAGAGTAGGCTTTCATTCCTCACCTGACATACTTTAAGTAAAAGGAACAAGGCTTTGTAAGATTTTAAAGAAGCGTTTCTTATTGCACTATACCAAAAAACAGCTAAATTGTTCAATCTAATGGAAGTTATGAATAATACTGAAGTAAGAATAATATAAATAATATACGAGGTTATTGTAACGTCCGTTTGGAGAACGATGCGGCTAAAATGCTAAAGTAAGGTAAACTTTTCGAAACGACCTTATTTTCTGAGCACGCAATGAAAGCGGCGACTGCCCACATGCTATTAAGTCAGTAATTAAAACTACCTCGGGTGCTATATATCTTAGAGCTGCGAACTCGACTAAATTGGAACTTATATACACAGGGTGTCCCAGTTCAATGTAATTATAAAACGTAATGTTAATTTTATGGTTTTTCTGTTACCCGACATACTATTTAAAGAAAAAAATATTTAAAGTTCAGCGGATGATTATTTTAAATTGTTTTATAGTATACTAGCTGTTTCTCGCGACTTCGCCCGCGTGTAATTAAAAAATATAGCCTATGTTACTCACAGATAAATTACCTATCTAACGGTGAAAGAATTTTTAAAATCGGCCCAGTAGTTTTTGAGTTATTTCAATACATACAAAAATACAAATCTTTCCTCTTTATAATATTAGTATAGGTGAAATAATCTATTAGCAAAATGCATCTTTAAAATAGTCATGGCATACTCTTTAAAAAAAATCGTTTTTGATTCCAGGCCGCTTGGGATTGGTTGATTCTAATCCTTGTGATCTACACTGCGATATTCACACCGTACGTGGCCGCCTTCCAGCTGAACGAGCCGGATTTTGACAAAAGATCGCGCAGCTTCGGCGAAGATCCAATAGTCGTTATTGATATGATAGGTAACTTTACTTTATTACCGTTGTTTTGAAGATTTTTTTTTTCACTCGATGATCACGCAATAGATTTAACAGTAATTATAAACATATTTAATAATTATGTAAAAAAGGTACGGGCAAGTCAGTATTGTATTCGTTTTATTTATATTTACTTGCAATTATTTACAACTGCAAAAACAGAGTATTGTGGAACTAGGCTTGAATATTAATATCAAGATAGGTAGGTATCTCATTTAAATGACTTTATTAAACCAATGAAATCTGTTTTCAGTTGACGTAACCTTCATAATAGACATCCTAATAAACTTCCGTACAACGTACGTGAACGCGGCGGACGAAGTGGAATCTGATCCAGCGAAGATCGCGATGCACTACCTGCGCGGCTGGTTCATCATCGACCTTGTGGCGGCCATACCCTTCGACCTTCTCCTCTTCGGCACCAACACCGACGAAGTGAGCTGCTTTTACAACGACACGACCCTCATATACCATTACCACATCCACACATATAAATAACATTAGATCTAGATGACAACAAAAACAAATGCCTGACATTTAGTGGAAAATAGAAACCAGATGATCAATTGTCCGAAATTAAAAAAAAATCGTTGTTAAAACCAAATTAATTTTACATATGAAATGTTTTATCCACACACGAGTATAAATCTATGGAGTAGCTCGTCATTACATTTACGGCTGAAAATAGGTCATTTGGAACAGAAAGTAGGTCAAATTATATTCTCAATGATCATTCAAATAGAGTTCACATGAGCAAGCCTCATCATAACAGTTATTAATAATGAAAGCGTTTAACCACATCGACTTTTCGGACAAATGAAGTTCTGGATATTGATAGACATTTCACGTACAGTAGCGGAATGGATGCATTCAATGCAATGGACACTGTTCAATTCTATGCCACAAATTCAAAGACAGATTATATGCCGATCACGAATACGCCCCATCTCTTAAATTGGCTTTTTATTTTCTGTCGTTAAGAAGTAACATAATAATAGTCGCTTCTCGAAATGAACCTGTTTGTTATTTTTAATTATAATTAATTTTCATTCAGTATAAAAAGTTTTTAAAAAAATATTCATTATTAGGTTGTTCTGTGTTACTTTATGCGAAGTTATTACTTTTTTTCATGATTTATTTTTGCAATACCTTAACATAGTATGAAGAGAGAACCCAAGGTGGGTGCATACGAGTATTGAATCTGTAATTCCATTTCTTGTTACAGCAGGGGCTGGAAAGTGATGAGGTATACCATCTTTGTGAACTATTTTTTGTTGCTGCCACTATATTTTTATTGATCTTTAGTTATTTTTTTTTCTATATTTTGATTCGTTGATTTCCACTAGCTGTAAATCCACTAAGCGAATGCATAATGGAAGAGTTGGACGCTTCCTTTGAGCAAAAATATTAATTTGAAAGTACACCGCGGCAGGAATAATGGAACGCTCACTAGCTGCAAGCACGAGCTTAGCTAACAAACATTTTTCAATTGGTGTGTCCGTTATCATCACTATGACATATCTATCCCGTGATTACTTCTTTTAAAAGCAAACAAAAATACTAAACTGCTCTTAAAAGCAAACGATAAGCCTATAATATATTGTTATTAAAAATTCAAGATTTAAATCTTAAATAAAATTATAGCTTTGTTGGAAATGTTCAAAGCTCTTTTAAAACTTGTAGAAGTTTGAGGTTAGGAATAGCATATTTATACAGTAGTTCAAAAGGAAGTAGATGTAATACTTAAAGATGGTTTTGGTAGCCTACATTAGGTTGATTCGGTTGTAATCATTGGGTTCATTATCATAAGCTTGTTATAGTTTGAGTGCAGTCACGGGCACAGAGCTTGGTAAACGATACGCTCACACTTCCCAGACTAAATCTTGTACAAAACAATGAAATGCCTTTCACAACATTTATTAGCACTAATAAATAATGAATAATTATGGCACCCACCTTACATCAGAGAATAAAAGTATTTCATACATGTGTCCATATTTCATTACCGTTTTACAGTTACAACTGGTAATACATTATTTTCTATGTGTTACAATATTTATTTGTTTACGTCCGACATTACATTTTGTTTTACTTTCCGCGATTTCATTTATTTCATTGACTTGCCAGATATAAAAATTATTAAAGATTTTTTTTTTTCAATTGAAATTTTTGTTACACACTAAATTCTTTAAAAAAAATATCTATAATTAAATGTTGAAAATTCAGCCTTGTTAAAAATATATACAATAGTTGTTTGTTTTTATTACGATTTCGTGATTATAGTTTTTTTTAAAGCTGAATAGGTTCATAATATTCTTAATTTTAATTTCTTATGAATAATATATTTATGTAATATTATTAATCGCCTTTAAAAATGTCGCTGGTGTATCTAATAAATGTTGAAAGTAATAATTTGAACCATATTGTTAATGATCTGTTCTGATCTGGAGAACAGTATTATCCGAATTAATAGCTAATGTAATAGCAATAACATTTCTAACACATTACTTTCTAAATTAACATAATCTTATAAAATACTATGGATATGTTTCAATTAAATGTAAATTCATATTTTCTATATAGAGGTAGAAAATCATTGTAAGAATGAACGTAAGGTTTCATTAAAAAAAAGTAAAACAGCTTGAAAAATTCAAATTTGAATTACTTTTGATTAGTATTAGTTGAATTATTCCATGCACCGCAAAATATAACGAAGCTACAACCATAGTAAGAGATAATCGCTTACCGCAAAATTTACCTCAGTTTGGCTGAGTATAAGAATCGCATAGTATCTAAATAAACTAGTGGAGTTTTGCTTTGTTAGCGTGGTTCGCTGCGAGGCCTCATTAATGCTATATCATAAGCGAACATTCATCCAAAGCTTAAGTTCGATGCGCATAGTGCAGAGTAGTGAGTGGGTAGCGACCAGGCGTCTGAGCTGGCCCTCTGTTCGCAGACGACGACTCTCATCGGTCTGCTGAAGACAGCGCGGCTGCTCCGGCTCGTGCGTGTCGCGCGCAAAATCGACCGTTACTCTGAATATGGCACTGCCGTCCTACTTCTCCTTATGGCTACATTCGTCCTTTTTGCCCATTGGCTTGCGTGTATTTGGTAAGTTCAAACATAATATTCTCGATGATCCTAAGACACCATATCATCTAGTTGTTTTTAAATTTATGGTAAACGAAATCCTTATTGGTAATCCCATATCAGCACTGGCCAGTAACATTTATGTGATAATTTTTCCTTGTCTCAACATTAATTATAATGTGTCCAATTAGGTATGCAATTGGCAATTGGGAGAGACCTCAACTACAAGCTCCTATTGGCTGGTTAGATGCTCTTGCTAATGATGTGCAAGCTACCTACGACAACTCAACTGGACCATCTATGAGGTAAGAGCGTTATAATTCTCATAACAATCAGTCTAAATGCCTAACAATACATTTTTAGTTAGTTATCCATTATATTAATCGCAATAACCCTTAGTTTACTGTTATGAATTTAGAACTTATCAACAATAATTTAGTATCAATATTCGTATTGTTTTGTTTAGGCTAACAAATGCGCTATTAGAATTACAGATTTAATCTATTAGCTTTATTAAATTTTAAAGTAAAATTTAGAATTTAAAATAGCATTCTAAGGTTTTGATAATTGAAGGTTTTGATCTATTTTAAATCTAGTCGCTCAAGGTTTTAATTCTTTTTCTCATATTCGAGCACTTCATAGAATATCGTTTGAAGTTCGTTTAGAGGTCGTTAAGGTTAACATACTTTTAATTTCAGGTCACGTTACATCACAGCTCTGTATTTTACTTGCACCTCTCTAACCAGTGTGGGTTTTGGTAACGTGGCGCCTAACACAGATATGGAAAAAGGATTTACAATATTTGTCATGCTTCTTGGATGTTAGTATCACAAAGTACTAATGCTTTTAAAATTAGTTGTTTTTAACTATTAGCTAACATAGTTTAAATTAGATATTTGCTTAACACCAGCTATCACATCCATGTATTTTAAATTCACATGTAATGTTTAACAAAAGATTAGTGCTTTAAGACATTGTGATTAATATTAGATTGAATATTTGTTTTAGCTCCATTTTATAATTCCATATTTTAGAAATTAGCACATAGAAGAAGTCAAAATATAAATTTACGTACATCTCTTCGCAGCTCTAATGTACGCGAGTATTTTCGGTAACGTATCTGCAATAATACAACGCCTTTATTCCGGCACCGCGAGATATCACACGCAGATCTTGAGGGTACGGGAGTTCATAAGATTTCATCAGGTAAGAAATTATGAAGGAATTTTTAGAGGAGCATTTTGCATTTGTACTAGACTTAACTTGAAGAAATAACATTTTTTGTACTAGATTGCGAATCCATTACGGCAAAGACTTGAGGAATATTTCCAACATGCGTGGAGCTATACGAACGGAATCGACACATCGAGTGTGCTGAAAGGTTTCCCCGAGTGCCTCCAAGCCGATATCTGCCTACATCTCAATCGTAATCTCTTAGCCAATTGTGCCGCTTTCGAAGGAGCAAGTCCTGGCTGCTTAAGGTATAATTTTGAATATTCAGTATTCAGTTGGGTTTAACCAGTTGTAAATGTTAACTTTCTCTGATGTTCTTGTCCGTATGTTCACAGTTGTTTTTATTGTTATGTATTATTATTATATAATTTTGTTCAACATGCCCGAAAGTTAACATCAAATATTTAATACTATAGCTAAGATGAACAGTCTCGTTTGCAGAGCGCTGTCGTTAAGATTCAAAACGACACACGCGCCGCCGGGAGAGACTTTAGTTCATCGTGGAGATGTGCTCATTTCGCTTTATTTCATCTCTCGTGGGTCAATAGAAATTTTAAAGGACGATATTGTAATGGCTATTTTAGGTAAGTGAAAATTCAAGTTGTGTTGCCACCCGTTGTTGTCGCGTTTCCGACTCATAGTAATGAATTATTTTTGTGATACAGGTAAAGATGATATATTCGGGGAGAATCCGTGCATCTACTCTAGCGTGGGGCGCAGTAACTGCCGCGTGCGCGCGCTAACATACTGCGACCTGCACCGTGTGCACCGTGACGACCTGCTGGACGTTCTCGACATGTACCCCGAGTTCCGCTCCAACTTCGTCAACAACCTCGAGATCACCTACAACATGCGAGATGTTAGTCTTACAGTAGTGTGTCACTAGACCGTGAGGCGCACCATCATAACATTTGTCTGCTACCTCATTTTAATTTGAACTTGTTCGGTTATTCCATATTAAGTAACAATTTCTCTATCTGGAACGAATTTGAAATCTAAATGTCTGTTATGGTTGACTCTGTGAAATTACTTTTTATAAGAATTTTCTTGATCTCAGGACTACCTACTATCAGCAAAGATATCAACTAAAAATAATTAGTTAAATTGTTTTAGGAGGAGTTGGGCGGTATTGAGACGAGACGGCGTATGCGCTACGAGCACCCGTACGACGCGCGCTTGTTACGGGAAGCATACGCGCGTAACACGCGCCGTCCGCAAACAGAGACGTTTCCCGACAAGGTGTGTGTTCACTAAGCGTACAAAAAGTTTCAATATCCCTCTAGACTTTGCCATACCAATTGGTTTCATTGAATCAACTTATCCAGATCAAACTTTTCTACTTGCAAAACCTTTACTTCTACAGCCGCACCCACGGGTCTTAAGGTGGTTGCGACTTCTATGGTGATAAATTAAGGACTCTGAGTGCGGCGGATATCAATTAAACTAGACTGATAATTTAGGACACATCTTAAATTGAACGCTACGATATACAAAATGATTTTTTACATTTTTTTAGGATTCACAATGCAGCGATGAAGACACCGAGTCGCCGGCAAGTCGAGGCATTCTAGAATTTTCTGCGGACAAAGCGGGGCAGGACGTCACTCCTCTCAACTTTAACTTCAGCAAGCAACGCTCTACTACCCTCAATTCTATAACAGGTAAGATAGTTTTAATAACTGACAGGGAATGAAAATAACACATTTTATTGTTTTATTTTTTTTTTATAATTATCCAAGCGCTTCATTGATGCTTTAAAAATAAAATTACCAAGATTATTTGTCAGTAATAAGTTTGTAAATATGACTAACAATTGACAAAACTTATTGGGAATATTATTAATATATTGACAGTAAGCATCAGGTTGTGCTTGGTATGTACCAAATATAAATTCATAGAGTAAGTAGATGCACATTTAACTTCAACGTCCAATGTGCAAATCCCTTTTTTAAAAGTCCCTACACTAAGAAATAAATTGAAACACAACTTTATTAGATAAATCAAAACGAATGCCGTAGGTATCCAGACCACTTTTATTAAGGTAGATAACCAATTTTATGTAAATGATACATTTTGATCAAATATAAATTTAGAAGACCTTTTTGCATATTTTACTTTTTAATACATTTCTTTTAGTACAATTAGGGGTATTAATGAGTTTTTTACTTATTTACAAAATGAACAGACGTTAAAATAAGAGCTTCTTTGAAATGTGTAATTATTATATTGGTTGAGAAGACAGGCAGTCGACGAATTGAGACAATAGATCATGCTTGGTCGGACAAGAATATCAAAAAGCTTATGACATAATGTAAATATTGTAAAGGCGGATCACTAGGAAGCTTTTGTTTACACGTTACACAACCGATTCCATTACGATGCCAGCATGTGTACGCTTGTACTTGTCCCCCGGTTTCGTTTAATTTCTCCTTTCCGGCCGACGCTGGCGAGTGCGTTGTGTATCATTGGAGGAAACTTGAAAAACTATGAAATGAATAATGTTATGGATCTAAATTGTATATAATCATGACTCGCTCCGCCATTGTGCGCCGGCGTACCGCTCTGAGCGCGGCCCTTGTGTGCAGGCATGCTAGCGCAACTTAAAAGGAGCTTCCCAGACCTCTACCACCATAAAACGCATCAGCCGCTACACAACAAATATTGTAAGTATTCATTTGTTATACTAGTGCATGTTTATGTTATGAAAATATTGATGAATACTTTGTTTCCTTTAAATACTGTGTTTACATAATTATGTAACATACATGGTGCTAGTGCCATTCTCTATCATGGCTTCCGGTTATATTTGAGATCTTATAAGTTCAGTGCATATGGGATAACTGTTTCATTTGGTCTATTACTTAAAAAAAAACTATCTACTTCTTCGAGTCTTATTTTATGTCAAATAATGAGACAACATAATTTGCCATCGAGTTTTACAATATCTTAATATTTTACGAATTACAGCTCAATCCACGCCGCAAACGTACCGAGGGCGCGCGAGCGTCCGTCGGCAGTCGTCGGTGGGTCCGCTGAACGACACGTCGCCGCTGACGGGCGGCGCGGCGGCGGACGAGGCGGCGGTGAGCACGCCCGCGCACAGCGCCACGCTGCCCGTCTCCAGCCTCAGCACCAACCCCAGCTCGTACTACACCAACGCCTCGCCCAGCCCGCCCGCCGCGCCCGCCGCGCCCCGCGCACCCCCCGCTCCCGTCCACGTGTCCTGCGACGACATCCTCGCGCCCGCGCAGCCGCCCGTTGCGCGCACCCCCTCCTGCAGGTCGGCGCCGCACTCCGCCGTCAACCTGCAGCAGGCCGGCCGGCCCTCCGCCCTACCCTTCACTGCCGAAAGAGCACAGAATACAACAAACGTGCAGGTTTATACTTTATAGCAGTTTTAACATTTGACAAAAATCTGTTTTGAAAGACGTCTGTATCTCACTCGCCATAAAACTCTGTTGTTTTTTTAGTTAAAATTTTAACAGGATTCAGAATCGAACATATAATGTCTGTACAAACTGCATTATATTTATGTCGATTTATTATAGCAATGTAACTTCTAGGAGGTGATATCGCCTCAGTATCAGAACGTGGGGTCCGCTGCGTCGGCGGCATCAGTGGCCACTGTACTGACGAGACTCGAAGAGCTGAGCCGACGCGTAGCGCTGCTAGAGAGCGGGCTGACGGCCGACGTGCGTCGCATCCTGCAGCTGCTACAGGCGCGCGAGCCCCTCGCCACGCATAACTCGCAGCCCGTGCACACGCCCTCGCAACCTCTGCCGAAAGCCTCGCTCTCTGTGCCTCACGGCGACGTAAGTGTAGTCACCTTCAGGATAAAGTAAGCGTAGCTTAGCTTAATGTTTGGTGTAATTAGTTCAGCTTTTGTTGTAAAATGTTAACATTAGCTAATTGGTGTTGTAACGATTTTTACCAATGTAAAAGTAAAATTTGCAAATTTAGTTGAGTTATGACATGTAAGTCTTATACTTCAGAGCCAATGGGAGTGGAACTGGAACGGGGAGCGCGAGCGCGAGCGGGAGCGGGAACGGGCGGCGGGGCGGCACGGGCGCGGGGAGCGTGCGCCCGGCGTGCAGCGCTCGGCCTCCGAGCCGCATGCGCCCGTGCCGCCCGCCCTACCGCCGCCGCCGCACTCGCACTCCTTCTATAGGTAACAACACCACACAGATTAG
>LD688978.1:735272-753858 GCA_003118335.3 Papilio memnon | reverse complement strand
CTAAAGGTGTTCTGTTACTATAGGTAGTGTGAGGCGGGCGAGACGAGCGCCCTCCGCTCCCGGCCGTCGACGCGCTCGCTCGCTGAATCGGCTTCGTGCGGCTCGCTGACGTGCGGCCCGGCGGCGGGCGGGCAGTGCACGGTGGGCGCGCGGAGCTCGCCGGGTGCTTCCGAGCTGCCGGAATCGGCAGCGGCCGCGGCGCCGCGCGCTCGCTTCCACTTCTGCCGGCGCATCGCGCGCCTCCCCCGCCCCGACGCGCGGTCCTTCCTGTGACGTGGCCCGACCCGAATGGACCAATTTTATAATTCTGTCGATGCCTAAATAAACACGTCCTCGCCATATTGCGAGCGAGCCGGCACTGCCGCTCGTTTCGAGTCCATTTGTTAAAACTTCATGATGTCTTTGTGAGTATTACCGGAGGAATGTCCAGGATCGTCGAGTGGAGCGGATTGGATTGTAGTGGGCGTGAATTACTTGCGTTTTTCAGTAGAGGTCGGCTGTGAGTTGAGGAGAGTGGCTCGCCTTGCGACAGTCGACGGACACGTTGGGTGCTTTAATTTTTTCGTAGTGTACAGGTTCTCCAAAGAAGCTGGTTTTACATTTTTATTAATAATTATAACTAATGATTTACGATATGCAATAGCACTTTTGATCTTTTCTATTTGTTTGTTTCGATGCGACGGATTCGGATTCAAGTTGTTGTGTGGAACGTGTAGACGATTGCGATCTCAGCCGTGCAGTATGAAGTTTATAAGACTGAGACACTACGTAATAACCGTGAACTGTATTTCCAGAAGGGAGTAAACGAAAAACGCTTTCTACCCGTCCTCGCTCCTTGCCTTTACATTGTAGCTAGGTAATATCTAACACTACTTGATCAAAGTCTATTTGAGATGCTCCTTGTGGAAGTGCGTTTATGACAATTCACTTGGCCCATTTATTATTAACATTAACAAGTAACTTCATCGCTACGATAATCAAATGGTCATTTATTATTAAAACTATAATGTTATTGTAATCGTTTTTACTTTGTTGTTGTTATTTTACAGTTTTTCTTCTAAAAGCCTTTAATCTAAAACGTTATGGTAACGTTAAAAAATCGCTCTTGTTATGAATACATTGTATTTAAAATTTTATCGATTTACATACATAATTTGTAAAGTTTTGCTAAAAATGGTCGCTCAAAAAGATATCATTAACTTTATGTTATATCGTATATCCTAGTTACGGAGTAAGATGATTCGCCAATATCATTGTAAGCAATAATAAAACCTACCATATTATAAGAATCGAAATTGTGACTGTAAATATTGCTACGAGCATGACATCAATTTGTACAATGTAAATTTTAAGACAGATTATGCTAAACTTTGTTTTTTATGCTCATGGATACTTTGTTCGTCGCAACGCCCACGCACCAGCTCTGCTTAGCCGTGGTCGTTGGGACGAACATACTTTAATCAAGTTTGCTGCAGCTTAGGCATTTTGTGCTTTGCTGCGTTTAGTCCCTCTCTACATTATTCACTTTGATTTCTCTCTCCTTGAAACCCATCCCTACTTTTAACAGAATATTTGTACGCATTAATCATTTATAGATTTCAAAAAACAGTATAATGTGGACAGGGTCTTACATTATATCGTTACTTCGAATAACAACATCGCATTATATTAAGGTGACTGTAATGAGATGGCTTAAGTTAATTTTGGTGATGAATCGGTATCGTGTAAGGCAACCGCCTATACGTACAGAAATAACAAGACAACAGAATAACGGTAAGTTAGGATAATCGGTGTTATAAGAGCTTTTGTCTTTAAAAAAAAACAAACATTTTTTATAGTATAAGGTGCAAACAACCGTGCTGCCACTTGAAATGGCGAAGTGACCGCTGACCATAGACATCTGCAATAGGTTAGAATGTTGCAAATGCGTTGCTTTTATACTAATCCTTAACAATTACAAAATCTTTAACAAAACCTCATACATCGTTAAAAACCATCCATCCCAAATCGTGGTAAAAAACCCGTATCTTACGAACATTATAATTATTTATTTTCATATTGCTACAAATGATACCTTTAAGAAATGTCATTTGACATTACTTAGTAAAAAAAATACACAAAACATGACATAGAAACTTTGATTTGACATATGTCATATAGCAACTTGCGTTCCTTTACCGAGCGGCAAATTAACGCAAATGAGTGTTTGGTCCTAAACTATTTAGAATCAGTTACAAATCATTTTCATTTCATTAAACAAGTAGTAATAGATTATTATAAATAGAAATAGGTTTGTAATTTGGTCAATTGCTGTTTTCAAATCTCTAACATTTAAATTATGTAACAAAAAGTTGTTTGCTTTGCCGCAAGTTACTGTAAGCAAGCTAAGCACATTAGTTATTTGCTTTCATAGTGGTAGAATCTTGTAATCTTACTTACTATCTAAAATATAAACTATACACGTTTCATGCATTTAGTTCAATTTGTTCATTATTCAGAGAAACACAATGTTTTTAATAATAGCTCATTTAACGCTCGTAGTTTTTCAATAATTTTAAGTTAAATTCTGCACAAAATGAGTTACACGAGGATCTTTAATTAATTATTGGATCTTGATTATTTTCTTATCTACTTATACATAATTTTAGGAAATAATTTATTTTAAATATATATAAGTTTTAATGTAAGTAATAATAAGATTAAATTTGCAATTTTTTATGTACCAAGATGTGGTAAAGAATTTTATCGTTGTATAATTTCCTTATTTAAATTTTATTGAAAAAAAATATTAGCGGTAGCTTGGTTTTCTAACATATAATCAATATAATTTTTTACTGCAATCTGTAATCTCTTAACATTTTGATATTTCAATTATTTTTATAACTTAAGCTACGAGCTAGTTTATTAATTTATTTTATTTCACAACAACAATGTATTCATTATATTAGTTTAAGTGTTTGATATAATAGCAATACAAATAAGAAATTTACAATTGTTAATCATATAAAAGCTATAAAGCGCACAATCCAAAATCCATATAACCTTGGTCGCTGTACTATCTACTTAAATAGTGACTAACGGCCAAACCCAATAATCGATCTCGAACCATTTACGCTTAAATTAATTTTGTCGTCCCTTACGTAGGGTAGGCTACGAGCCCCTCGGCGGAGAAGTATAGTGAGCTGGTGATGATGATGTTATTTTTAATAATAATTTACTCCAAAAACAGATAGAAAAAATTGCAATCACAATTAACCTGATGTATCGTTTAGTAGAAACCCTGTTAATGAGTAAATGGGTCCATTTTTATCCTCAGTAATTTCTAGATCGATCTTAAGGATGGAATATTGGGTTTGGTCTCAAAACATACGAACATCGGATAGCTCTTATCATAACCTTGCGTAACCCCTTTCTTCTCTCTGGTTCATCATTAAGTCTAAGCGCTTCTAAGCACAGGGTGTTTTGGATTTATCAATAGTACCTACTAGCTGTCTAGACATTAAATTTAATTAAAATTAGATCTGTACGATTCAATAAATATATTTAAATCTCGCTTACAATACTAGCCCGCACATCACTTCTATTAAACTGAACACATTTCCTTTTAGATTAATTATACTTCATAGATTTTTAGACTGTCAATCCAAAAATTTTAACATCAAGGAATCACTACCACACTTACAAACACATTATCTACTAAGAAACCAAAATGATTGTGGTTCGTATTATTACCTCTAACAAAGTTCACATTAATTAAATCCTTTATACTTCTTAATTCATTATTTACTGTCATATGTTCTGTTTTCACTAGCAGACACGATTTGTTATTACATTTTAGTCACGTAACGTAAATAACATATGAGTTTTTCTTACACTTAAACATAAAACATGTTTAATTTCAATGTTACAAGAGAAAATGTTTATTATTAAGGTGAAATACTACACACAATAAGTCATAAAGCATTTAATTCAAGTCTATTGTTCAACTAATCTTAACATTAACAGTAATTAACTATAGTAGCCGTTTTATTTGGTGCATTGGATAAAAGAGTAGGTTACCTTTGTTCCCGATGTGCTAAATCAAATGTCAAGTACTATGCGTCTATATTTAGGCAAATATGACAAAAAGTAAGTCATGATAGAAGTTACAATGAATGGACTTTAAAAAAAACACAATGCTTGTCTGCTGAGTGCATCCACATCACTTTACCTAAAATACTCGTGACAAAATCGTGTCTGTCTAGATATAAAATAAGGTGCCCTTTTACAATACGTATTTTAAGTAAGCTATTAAATTCTTTCAGAAAATATATTCTTTAACTTTGTCTTATGTATAACAGTTGCTTAATTTGGAAATTATTGCCTTAAAAATTATTGTCACACAACACTGGTTGTTTCAGCTTTTAATGAACACGTTATATTAGAATATTGTATCGATAAGCTTAGTATTTTATATTTCATCAACATTTAACGCAAACAAAATGCGTATGAATAATAATAATTAGTAATTTTGTCTGTGATCGAAATTTTATATTGTTAAGCTGAATAAAGCGGATATCACTGAATATGTTACATTTAATTATATTTATTTATTTATACATTCTGTACCAAAAAAAATATTACCACAGTTTTAGTTTAGTTTTAATAATGATTATTGTCACGTTTTGTCCTAACCTAAATTCAGGATGTATATTTAAATAAATATATATAAAAACGTTTTATGATATTTCCAATGCGTTTATTTTATTAATGTGATGTTTTATTCACCGACATGAGCTATTTTAGGTTTTGTTACACAAAATCTTTTTCTAAAGCATGTTGCGTGTCTCTAGTGACAGGCGTCTCATTTTCGTAATTTAGATAGTAAGCGCAATGAGGTTAAATAATTAGGTACGGCTTAATGTAAGCATAAACACGTCAGGATTTTGCATCAAAACATTAGATAGGTAAGCGAGTTTGTGAAGATATATCGTCAGGTTACTGTAAAACTCCTTTCATCTAGTGTGTAGCGGCTTGCTCACCACTCGACAACATTCTAAAATAATATTGTATTATATCAGACAATAACCAAAACATACCCTATTTAGAAAAAAACGTCTAAGTATTCAATTTTGTTCATTTCATATTCATTTCTCCCTTTACATTTTTTATTGCAACCTTTTCTAATTTAAGTTATGAGTGGTTTTCAAGCCTGTACTTAAATCACATTTAAAATTCACTCGAACATCTAATAAATACTGACTGGAAGACCAGGTTATTTATATTGAAAGGATAAAATCACAAATTAACGCTTTACGAGTAATTTTTTATACAAAGTTATTATTGAACGTTCGCTCATTATTGTTACACTGATTAATCCCGGAATAAGTGCTAAGTATTGTACATGTTTGTACGTAAATCGTTTTAATTAAACAGAGCACATTAGTCATATAGTTTAATAAAATTTTGCATTCATTGGACAGCGCAAAATTCTCGTTGAATATCTAAATAAGATCAATGAAAATAAAATATCACGCACATGCGAATTGTTGTTTTATTTATAAAATAATGTTTTTCCTTTATTTATAACTAACTTTCGCCCGCAACTCCGTCCGCGTGGAATTAAAAAAAAAACAAAAGTGCCTATGTGTTCTTCCAGACTATCTTTTACGTAAGTAATGCCAAATTCCATCGAGATCCGTTCAGCCGTTTAGGCTAAAAATTCTAACAAACATCTATGCATCCATCCATCCATTTAAACTTTCGCATTTATAATATTACTAAGATATTCATAAAACTCGCAAAGCCTTCAAACAAAACTGGCACCTGTAGACCACACTACTCCAATACTGATACAATATTATTGAAGTTTTCATGGATTAAATTGGCGTGTAGATGTTCTATGGAATTAATTTTATGGACAGTCGAGAATCATTATCATCAGAGACTGATTTGAAGAAGGTTGCCTATTTTTCGACAATTTACATGAAATATTTTTAAATTGACTTTAGAGGTCGCAACACCAAAAAAATCAGTAAGGCTTTTTACTCTGCTCATGGTTCTGTCAAATATAAATGTCATGTGTCAAATATATTTGTTTACTTCCATCTGTCAAGCAAATGTCATGGTGATGGTAAATACGGTACTTTTTCACAATTTGCACAAGTTTCTAGTCTTAAATATTAAGAAATAACCCACAATTATTTATTATGGAACAAGACAGAAATATAATCAAATGTCGGAAATGTCGTCATGTTCTTTTAAACGACTCAAATATTACACATAACCTTCAGTCATGCGGCACTAAGGATTGCGAGAGCTACGATTTAAAAAGATTCGTTTATTTATATGAAGATAAAATGCCAACATGGATCAGAGCAAAGGTTGAGGATGAACAATGGACCAAAGGAAAATTACACTGTGAAAATTGTGGTTACAAGGTTGGGTCATATGACTTTATCTCGGGTAGAAAATGCGATTGTGGCAAGTCAGTGCTACCGCCAATACATTTTATATCTAGTCAAGTTGATATACCTATTCCAATTAAAAGTTCAATAAAAACTTAAATGGCGTTTCTTTTTTTGTATAGCATTTAAAGCACAGTAAAGGGAAGCCTTAAAAGAAACAACCAAATATAATAAAAACACAAATCCAAAACACTTTATAGATTTATTTATATAAAATACATCATAGTTATATTTATTCCACTGCCATACAATTCTGTGCAGCCTCATTTACTTCAACATCTCTGCACTGGGCGGCTTGTAACTCCCTGCGAATCTAAAACAAAACATCACTGTGTGACAAATTGCCCCTAAAAAGAATGAACCTAAACTCAACTGAAATACTCAGATTAAAATTTCATTGTTACCTCGTTTGTGATGGTAGGATGAGATTGTTTTCTTAATAATTCTAAGAGTGCATCTCGTTGCTCTGTAGATATATCAGCTTTGTAACGTTGAACAAATGTCAGAAGAGCCTGGTGCCACAACACTGGCAACATTCTAGATTCTGATTGAAACCTGTAAAAAGATTTTTTTTTACATCTAACTAAACATATTCGTAAATTTACAATATGCAATACAAATACATTATCATTCACTCACCTTAGAAAATGAAAAACAACTGAATCCACAACCCTATATGGCAGAGCATATTTTTTGTCAAATAATATTCGCAAAAATATAGAATTGGCACCAGTGTAGTCCATTTCAGCAATTTTTAACAGAGCTGCACTAGAATGTAAGACTGGCACTGAATTACGGGCCAATACAGAGCCCACAATAATAGCTTCACGTAATGTGCAATCACCCGACTAAAAGTTGAAAGTTATAAATAATTAGATATATTACTATAAATTGAACACCTAATATTTGGCAATAATTGAATATTTACTTCTAATAAAGGCAGTAAAATGCCTTTCATGAATGCTCCTGGCTTAAATAGTGATTTTCGTAATGCTTGATACAAATGGAAGTTTAATCTCTTGTATTCAGCTAAATCATCTCTCACACGAGGTAGTAGAACTAAATTGTAGAACCTTTGTGCCATCTTTTCTTTAAGATTAGATGCAAATATTCTCGTAGCCTGAAAAAATCAATCAATTGAAAAAAAATTGAACCTACAATTCATATTACATCTATCTTATAATACCCACCTGATACATAGCTGCAGCTGACCAAGTTGTTGGTTCAGTTAAATATAGTATTTGCTCCCAATTTTGAAGATGTGGTATCATTTTAAATGCTTTGGGCAATTTACCTGAGCGATACTTCTGTAAAACATCCCTTACACCTTGATACATTGTTTTTATTCTGAAAATTATTAAAAGACGATTTTCAATCATACAATTTTCAATATGCAGATATAAAAATTATGAATTATGAGATAATGTGTTTCTACACCATTATACTGCAGCTGTGAATGTCAATAAGCTGCTAAAATTTCAAATAAAATAAAAACCTTGGATCAATATTTTGCAGCTTCAATGTTTCTACATCTGAGAATTGTGTTTGTAGTTCAGTATGTTTGTCTGTTATTTTGTCTTTGATAATATCTGCTAATGTCCTGGTCTTCTCTGGCTTACTTGACATGAACATTCTCAAAGCCTCTTCATCTTCCTCATTGATTTCAATATTGTCGTAATAAGTATCAGGCTCCAAGTCGTCGGTATCAGAGTCAACTTCATTGTCAGAACTTGCTTCTGTGATATAATAATTACAAATGAGATGAGTTGATTGAAAAAAATCATTAAAAATAGTTTAAACTGTTGTAGTGCTCATACCATTAATTTCCAGAGGAAGAACATGTTTAACTGATGCACCAGCTTCACCGTCTCCAAGTTCAACTTGCTGTTTTCTAGCCACTTTCAATATTTTCTTAGATAAATCTGCATTCACAAACTAATTTAAATAATAAACTTGAGCGTTTTATTAACCAACATAGTGTATTATTAATTATATAATACTCACTTCTTCGTCATCATCATGTCGGTTCTTCTGCTTAATGCGATTTTTATTTTTAACAGAATTAACAGCTTCAATCTGATCCGCAAGTGCAACATTTTTACCAATTTGAGAAGGCTTTATTTTTTTTGCCTTTCCCATTTTGCTGAACACTGATTTTATATTAAATAAATCTAGAAGCACAGTTTAAAGATGAATAAGTAGAATTCCTTAAATTTATGAACAAATAATATCGCACGAAACAATCACACCATGCTTTCAAAAGAACTTGATTTGACAGTCGCGTCAATCAATTTGACTTTGACATTTATGTTACATAGATAAAAAATGTGCAGATAATATGTTTTAGCTCTTAAAACATGTCTGAAATGGATTTTCAAAAAAAATAAAACGTGGAGCTTAATAAGAAATTAATCACCCCATTACTCACAAATAACTACTGTATCTCAGTACTGTAGTCTAGTAAAGAAATGATGTAAATCTATAATAGGAAGGTACTACATAAACAATGTGCCCTCAGGAGGCTAAAGATTGAATATCAAGCTCATTTTCAGTTATGCCTTGAAATTACAACATGCCATTGAAATATTGAAATCCAAGGCATATAAATTTATATGTAAATAATAGTAAACAGGTCGTGAGTATATTTTCATTGTATATTTCATCATCTAACTCCATCTAACCAAACCTAGAGACTAAATCATGTTGTATAGTTTAAATGTTTTTGTAAAAGCGAGAAAGGGTAGTGTTCGAATTTAAAGTATAATATCATAGTAATTCATGTATAGCCTACATGCTATATAACTAATGGGTCCAGGGAACACCCTGTTACACACATTAATAGTATGTCTTTAACAACCTTACGACAGACATAATATTAACTGTAACAGACATTACGTTAATGTGAAGGAATAGCCCCCAAGTAAAACAAAAAACGTTACTTGATCTTATGCATTTATTGTTTAAAAAACAAAAACAATTTATCTTTATTTAATTGTATGATTCAAGACGTGCAATGGTATCTTTCAGATTTGCGTTGATGTCGGTAATTGCGTTCTGCACGACCGTGCGAATGATCGCTCCGACCTCATTGATGATAATCGAATTAAATATTCTGGTGAACACACTCACTAAGGGATTTACCAACCAATCTACTAAAATGTTACCCGTAAGTTTCACACGTAGACGACTGAAAAAAAGCAAACATTAACTTACCTAATTCAAATTATGTTAATTAAAATTTCGTCACGATTATTTTTTTGCAATTGTCTTACAAGATTCAAAATCTTTCTTACCCAATATTCGTCAATGACAATTGTTGAAGTTGTATTTCGTCGTTGTTGAAGTCAATGAGGACATCAGCTACAACATCTAATCGGTTGAGGGAACCGACGATGCCACCCGTAGGACCAATGTTCATTACTTTTACGAGGTACCTGTACTTGAACTGGAAATAAAAAATGAATAACGGTTACAAAGTTAAACGAGTCATTTAATAAATATAAGTATTAATTTATTGTAATTATTATAAAAACTTCCATATTTCATTAAAAAAATGGGGTGTTTACAAAGGACTGTAGTAAACCTACCTCGAGGTCTTCGAAACGCAGTTGTAATTTGACGCGCAACATTTTGGCGAAATAGTTAACCTGTTGATCGCCAGAGCGTGACAGATTGACCAGCCCCGTCATGGTACCACCATGAAGCTTCAGCAACGCGCTGTATGTTATCCACAGAGGTTTCTGTAATTAAAAAGCACCAAGAATATTAGAAAAATAGAATATAATTATTTTGTTTAGATATCCTGTATACAATGGTTCGCTTTATGAATTTAAGTGTACCTATAAATAGAGATTAATTAAATTCTAAAATTAACATATGTACAATTGAAAACCATACCCTGGGACTGGGGCTTTTAATCATTGTATTGAAAAGTAAGCTGACCAAGCCGACCTCTAGTTCAGTTCCTTATAATGATTCGAAGTCATATTTCTGTTCTCCGTACCATAATGTAATAAATAAATAAACATTTTATTTAATTTCATAAATAGGTAAAAAAAACTATCAAATCTAGTAGCCACTAATCTTATCCTACAAGCGATAATACTTACGAAATATACAATTACTATCTTTAATTTTTTAATTTGTTTCAATACGGTTTATCCTTTTACTTGCTTACAGATTTAAATCATATTTATCTGTATCGAAGGAAAATTCTGAAAAACCGTATAACACCTGTTAAAGACAATATTTTTTATAGTATGCCAGATACAAACCACTTCAAAACCTTCGCTGATTTCAGGCAGCGTCATAGGGTCGAGACCATTGCTCTGTATGAAAGACACCAACATCTGCACCGTGTTGTCGATGTACTCGTTGATGTTCGCAGTCTGACCGTGACCCCATCTTAATCTAAACACATTTTACAAATAAAGTAGAATACATTAGTTCATACTTCACAGCGATTACGAAGAAAATTGTAAATCCTGGCTGAACGCCAATTAACTGACAAATTAAAAAGTACCTTGTAGCAATCAGATTCAAACTAGATGCCAGCAAAGATCAAACCGTACTTTTTATCATCACTAGAGACTAGCAGCTTGCGGTTCAAATGAATTTTGTAGACATTTTCTTTCAATTTACTCCTACCACTAACATCATTGTGGTTATCCGATAAAAAAATCAAAAAGCTTACCCTGTGTAAGGGGCTTTAACTATGTTAGCCTCGGCCGCCACCAGGCATATAACCAATACCGCCACTGTTAACTTCATCGTACAACACGTATTCTAATTAACTATCAGTTTTCCAAGCTAATGGTACCTTTTATAAGGCCTAAATCGATTGATAATTGTGAAACAAACATTATCACAATATTAAAATCAAACCGATCTGATATCATTTCGGATACAGATCGAGATTACTATGATAGCCGATTACAATATTTACTGTTAAGACATAATTAATGAGTTTTATTATGAGTCATAAAATTTTGATTTTCTATTGTTTATTATGAGATATTAAAATCTTTCTTCTTTATCATGTAAATTGTACACTAAAATCCGTTTATCTTATAAATGAAGAACAAAATTAATTAAGACATGTGGCAAGATCACGCCAAACGAGAATCCATAATCTCTGCTTACCCGAGTTGTGTTTTAACATCAAATCCAATAACGAAATAACTGTCGAGTCAGATCATATTCAGTTTTTACCTTTTATTTGCCCTTTGTTTAGACCAACGACTTTGTTTTTCCAGCCAGCAATGTCACCCTCTACGCCGCGCCACTTGTTTACTTGTAACAGGAAAATACCTAATGACTAATGACGTCTATTTGCAACATGTCTGGTGTTAATTGTGTAGATATGTCTGGTATCCGGGTACAGATTGATTATATTGACAAGTACTGATAGATTGCTTCAATTAACAAGCGATTTTATCTGTTTGGTAATCGCAGGTTACTACTGATAGCAGGCAGCTCACCCCCTCCACTCCGGGCGACGCCCATCTTAATAGAGAATAGGTATTAGGATTAAAAAAAACACTAGTTTATATAAAAATATGTATTCATTCAACCTCATTGCCCATAACCCAAACATTTCAAATGATTATACAGAATATAAATGACTAAAAAAAAACATAAATTATTACAAAATAATAACTAAATAAGGAGATTACATTACTATTCCAGCGTCCCGTATTTTTAGCGTCTATACGCAATTGTACCTACTAATTAACAAAATATCCGATTTACCTTAAAGACATAATTAAAGTATTATATTACTAAAGACATTACGTAAACGAAGTTTTTAAACTTCAAACATATTATTAGTTATTCATTTAAATGTAGATTTATTCAGTTCTAGTATGATTACATAACAAAATTAAATATTTGACGCTATCGGCTACGTGCCTCGTTAAAAATATGACGTGATTGTAACGTTATATTTTTATTATTTCTTTGTATTAAGAGGTATAATTGATTCTCAAAATAAATAAAAACCGTAAATAAAATAACTTATAACCAAAACAAACATTTGTCTAAGAAAAATTAAAGCCTCTCAACAATACATTTATATTTGTTTTTTAATATCTTTGTTTAGCATTTTATTTCTCTGCTTCAACATGTGTCCGAATAACACCGGGAATAAGGGAATATAGAGAAGCATATAGAATATTAAGAAATAATAGTAATTAAATATGAAGTTCCATGTATTTGGCATTAGCACTGTGAATAACTTCTTAGAAGCTATTTCGTCGAGGGCATGATACATGCACAGTAACTCTCCTGTTATCCCGAGAGGATACAATACAAGGAAAGTCGAATATCTGAAAAAAAAAAGTAATAAAGATGTTAAAAATATCCAATTTTGACTACATTAATACGAAGACATACAAAATCGGTCAAGAAAAGACGACAAAAAGGAATAAACAAACATACGCACGAAAATCATTATCAAAGTGTCAATTAAGTTAAATTGCTACATCACAGAATATGATATTTTTTTTAGAAAAAAATGACAAACTAGCAAGCGGCTACTGGAATTCGCCGAAAGAGCAAAGCAACCGCTGCCCATAGACATTTGCGTTGCCTGGATTTAATCATTATAAGACGAAATAAAAGTATTTATATATTTATCATTAACTTTGAAGAAAATGTCATTATCATTTAAAATTAAATTGTAATGACAATTATATTACAATTGTAGTCATTACTTGTAGCCTTAAATTACATTGACACACACACGTGTGACATTCTTTACAAGTAGATTTAGCGCTGCTTATTGGTTCTCATATATTCACACATAAGCGTAAGTGATATCAAAGTTCGCGTACTGTTTGACATCGTGGGTAAAAATAAACATTATTCAAACAAGAATAGTTAATTTACTACTTTACAAAAACACACTATAGCGCTGCCACTCTAAGGAACATCAACAATAAGCTATAATTAAATAAAACTAAATTAACAGTAATGACGTATGTGCAATTTAGATGGATAGGTGTTTCTAACTACGTATCTCCTAAACGGCTTCGATCTCGTTGAAATTTGGTAATAGAAAATAGTTTGGAAGGACACAAAGGCTATTTTTACGGAGTCGCGAGACATTACACAGTGATTAACAATTACCTTAAGAAGAGCAGAGACTGTGGGACTGAATTAATCAAGTTTAGCGCGTAGTATCCGTATCGTACGATCTCTGTGACGGACCAGGCGAGGACGCAGAGTGGCAGTCCGGGGCTGGCGGGCGCGCCCTGCGTGGTGAGCAGCACGCCGCACACGAGAAACACGCGAGAGTACACCTGCATCAGGACCACCATAACACCGGACGGCACCAACCTTAAGGCCGCGTGCACTACCTGCCAAATAAATTATTACATTGGTATTGGTAGTGCTTCACCAGGATCTCAACGACATTTATGGATTTCCAAGATTATATGGTAATAATTTGTTAAGTTTAAACATTTAAGATTAATTAACAATAACTTCAGTTACAAATAATTGGTCTAAATATTTGTAAGTGTAAGAGGATTTAAAAGCGACATTTTCTACTCCAATTTACCCTAAAATAATGTATGAAATGTTTGAATTTTAAGTTATTCAATAAGCAATGAAATAATTGCATAAGGATTAAGCGAATATAATTACTTTTTTGCATATGTATGAAATAAAGAAATAAAATACCTATTTAGCGAATTCATTACTTTCAATATACAAAAAAAGTGATACAATTGATGCCTGTAGCCAATACGTAATAGCAGATCGTTAAATTTTATTGCAAAACAAATTTACTTTATAAAAAAAATATCATAATAGCCGTTTCTTTTCCTATTCATCTACACATGTATACCGTTAGATGTTTGGTATGTGGGTCGCTTTGAACGTATAAGGTAGTTTAAAAACGTCAAGAAAAAAACGTGTTAAAAAACCATTTTAGGCAATGAATATTTATGAATTCACATTAAACTTGCGTGTCATGTGGACTTTACCCTATCTGAATGTATTCATAAAACATTGTTAAGTTAATGCTTAAGTCATTGCCTTATTCTAATCATATTAATTATAAAAGCGAAACTTTGGAGGAATGAGTATTTGTTACTACGTATCTCCGTGGCGTAACGGATCTAGACGAAATAGTCTGACAGAACACATAGGCATAAGTGACTTAAGAGTTTTTAGTGTCGCAACGACGCAGTCGCGGGCAAAAGCTACTATATATAAAGTTAATTAAATTAATATAAATAATATCAGCTATTTAATTATATTTTTAGTTTTAACTTGAATGAAAGAATGACAATTTAATTTGAAATGTTCAATATCTATTTGAAAAAGAAATGGTTGATTGTAAAAATGACTGGTCTACTTCAGTTAAGGAACAAAATTATCGATTATAAAATAAAAACAACATTCACTTTATGTTTAAAAGTAAAAAGTAATAAAACATGACATTTATGTAATCCACCTTTAAACAATTTAATGATTTGCATATAATCATATTATACATTGCTACAAAACAATTAAAGGTCACTGAATTGAATTGGTGTTGAGAAATAAAATGTTCAAACATTAATATTTATTACATAAGTTTAAATCTTTTTAAATATCTTGGCAGCTCAAGGTCATCTGTTTGCTGCAAAGTTCTCACTGTCTGCATCCTTTTACACTTAAAATTGTGTTCCATGTAAAGACTCATACAATATTCTGAGGTACCAAGACATTTCACAACTAATGTACAAGATGCAACAAATGCAGCTTGCAGCCAACTTACTTTTATTAAAAAAAGTAACAAAACCTTTTGTTATTAATCTATCAAGCCTTGGGAAAACTATAGAATTTGCCAGCCGAGTCTTGTTATGTTTTAAAGGTTTAATATAACATTTGTCTATTTAGAGTTTACTTATCTGAGTGTTCTATTTAAATACAGAATAACAGAACTTGAGTTGAGACCAGAATATGAACTGACAGGCCATTTTTTTACAAAAAATTATGACTAAGTATATGATGGAAAGATTCATCAGCAGCATTCTTATAAACAGTGATCATACTCTCCTCTAATATATTAGAAGCAAATACTAAATTTGTTACTTTTGTTTTTAAAGTTATAACAAAAAAGGTTTATGTCGCTTTTAGCAAAAATACCCGGATCCCATTCAAGTAAGGCATGAAACCAGTTGAAATACAAGCAAATCATATTATAAAGTATAAAATGAATAACTCTGGCACAATCTGCTAAGGGAGTGGCATAGACAAGAAACTGAAGTTAAATAAATAACAATGCAAAAAATTATACATGAAAAACTAGAAATCTCTTTTTCTTTATTTCATCTGTGAGTAAATAAATACAATACAATTTTCAAATTAAAACATACCTCTAAAATTGCAGCATTTTGAAATATGATTATAGTCCATTTTACTTCATCCCAAAATGTTGCAAGAGTCCCGTGGTTCAAAAAGTGTACTAATGACTGCCATAATAAATAAAACCAACTGAAAGGGAAATAAAATTATGACTTACGTTAATATTATCTGTACAAATTAAAAAGAACTGTGTCCCAAATGTGATTGAAACATTAAAAAGTGTTTCCACTGCTATGCAAATCTATACTAATATTATAAAGAGAAAAGATTTGTATTTTTGTATGTACGTTCACGTAAAAACTATTGGGCAATTTTAAAAATTCTAAATTATAATTAATTTATCGGTAATTTCCTCAGATAAATTACCTATAATTAATTTATAGGTAATTTATCTGAGAGTAACATAGGTTATGTTTTCAATTATTTTTTAATTTCACGCCGGCGAAGTCGCGAGAAACAGCTAGTAAAAAATAAATTAGAAAACAAACATACCCTATTGTTTGAATTATATTATAGGATAACAGGTACAGTTTTCCCAATGCCGAGGGTTCCGAAGGTTTAGTTTTTTTTAACACTTTATCAGTCATTTTATAGAAATTTTATAAAACTTTTTATAGGAATTTGAATAAAAGTGAG
This sequence comes from Papilio memnon, assembly GCA_003118335.3. Lineage (NCBI taxonomy): Eukaryota > Metazoa > Arthropoda > Insecta > Lepidoptera > Papilionidae > Papilio > Papilio memnon. The sequence continues at coordinate 737,419 of LD688978.1, read as the reverse complement.
CACGATAAGCAACGTAACGTCAGATACCTATCACAATCACAAAATCATAAGCAAAAATTGATTGACGTCAGTGGTTGTTGTTGAATGGTAACAGATCAGCGGTGGGCCGTAACACCAGTAAAAAAGGAAAACTTGTCAACAGTAGCTAAATTGAGCTATTATAACGTTTTTAAATTCGATGAACTGTTAAAGTTGCCCCACATTTGTTTTATGAAACGTAAATAATTTATTTTTATTTCAATATTCCTGATACAAATCATTGTCAATCAACGATCTTTATTATTTTAAATTCGAAAACTATTTAAAAGTGAATTAATTAAAGAAAATCAATGAATAATTGTAGATAAAAATGTGAATCGTAGGCAGTAGATTGTGTAATCTGATGACCCGAAAGCCGTAGAACACGGCAATTCCCGTGGAATTGGCAACACTGGTTGACGTTGATTTCATAATTTTTTTTAGCTTTTATGGCCTAGCTACTAGATCTTTAAGCCAATTTTTGTACTCGCAAGTTAAATTCTTAATAGTTAATATACTTAAAACAGACAACATTCAATTAGTTCAAGGTAAAAGACATGCCCACACACTTAATACACAAAATCAATTTTGCAAAAAAGATGTACAGCACCAGATATTGCTTCATCTGTGAACCTTTCTGAAACGGAAGTTAAACAATCCATAGATAATCACGGATCACGGAGTTTGACAGTTCACGTAGGCCATCTTTCCTTTTCCTTTAGCGTTTGCTACTACAAGCGTCAGGTATTACACTTTTATTTTCTAAATTATTTTACTTTGTTTCTTTCGTAATTGTGTATTTTGTGTTCTCTAAAGTGTTTAAAAGTATACTATTTCTTTCAGTATTGATTACTGCAATAATCAACAATGGTTGCGGCAAAGAAACAAGTAAGCATTTATACACGCGTTTATTTGAAATGGACTTGTGGCATGGTTTTTTTATTATTCGTAAATAAACCTCTTCATTAGTCCTATAACAAATGTTGCTCGATAGGCTTGCTATTTCAATAAATAGCGGGGTTGAGGATGCACCATACATATTTTAAGGTTATAATACAACGTGACTAGGTAATTTCTGTGCGTAGAGACCAACTATTTTGTGAATTTGGCACTGATACCACATTGATGACAAAAGAATTGTAGATATATTAGAATTACTAGTTTTCGCCCGCGACTCCGTCCGCGTGTAATTAATAAATACCTAAGCAGGTAGCCTATGTGTTCTACCAGACTATCCTCTACATCTATACCAAATTTCATCGAAATCCGTTTAGACTACAAACTCTAACAAACAACTATCCATCCATCTAAACTTTCGCATTTAAAATATTAGTATGATTGTAAATTAGCCTTGACAAATATGTTTTATATTTTCAGAAAAAGACCATTGAGTCAATCAACTCAAGATTGGCTTTGGTCATGAAATCGGGCAAATACTGCCTAGGATATAAGCAGACTTTGAAAACCCTCCGTCAGGGGAAAGCCAAGCTGGTCATCATTGCCAAAAATGCTCCCCCTCTAAGGTGAGACTGCTGAGAAGTAGAGTTTCCATTATTAATGGTTGTGGAAAGCATATGGAGTCTTCGGACAAAGAAGTATGGTTTCCGTAAAGTTGACTCGAGTAAAATGTACTAGTGCAAGTAAAATAAGCATTGTTTTATTACTATGGCAATTATGTTTACAGTTAGTATCAAGTACTGTTATTTGTGTACTATGTCATTTTACTGAGTCAAATGAAATGGGAACCCTATGGAGTAGTCCTGGACCATGTGCTTATGTAACAGGTGAGAAAAACAGTAATGTCATTTGATGACCATTAATTTTTTCAAATGTGTAATTTATGTAGTTAGTTGTAAATGATAATTTTGCTGATAACTGACTTATATAAATTTTACAGGAAATCTGAAATTGAGTACTATGCGCTTCTAGCAAAAACTGGAGTCCACCACTACAGCGGTAACAATATTGAGTTGGGAACTGCCTGTGGTAAATACTACAGGGTGTGCACGCTGGCCATCACAGACCCTGGTGACTCAGACATCATTACAACATTGCCTGAAGCAACTGTTTAATTATAAGTAAACTTTTAAGAACAAATTCTGTTTTATTTAATTAAATTTCCTATATTT
>LD688978.1:713994-725166 GCA_003118335.3 Papilio memnon | reverse complement strand
TAGTTTTTGAGTTATTTCAATACATACAAAAATACAAATCTTTCCTCTTTATAATATTAGTATAGATGATAGTTGTAAAACAACATGTTATAAGAGTACTTATTTTATGTTTTCAATTGTTTTGGGTAAATAATTAAAGATTTCCTAATTTGTAAATAGAAATAAAACAATTCCTTTTAATTATTTCTTTTATTGGGCTAAGGTATTTTCAAATAAAAAGTCATCAAATATATAATGTTCAATATGCACAGTTACATCTTTATACATGTAAATAATATAGTACATAACAAATAAATAATAAATAGTACCAAATTTTAGGATTCATCCATTCATAAAAATTATTGCAGTATTGGTGTAAGAATCATACACAGTGACTTGACTAAGTGCCGATTTGTGAATAAAAACATTCCCATAGCAAGAAGAACAATTTACAGCTTCTAAATTGTAATCTACTCATCGGAAAGTAAATAATTACTGTTAGGCATGGCCTTAATCTTTGTTAAAATTTCTTATTAAACATAATTAAAACCAATTACTTAAATCATCACCCAACTAACTTATCAGTAAACAATATGGCATATGTATCGATAGATTGATTTGAATTACATTTTTCCATTAGAAATAAACAACTGCAACATAAAAACTAAGCAGTATTAACTTACGAATAATTGTCAATATCAAAACATTTATCCTATAGGTTATTGCTTAATATATATTCAGTAGCTTGTGTATTGAAATTACATTATTCAGTACAAAATGCCACATAAGTTGTCCTCAAATGTCAATTGTAATTGTGGATTGTCTTTTGAGCACATATAAATCTGTCATTATCACAAGTCTTTGCATGAGAATGGCCAAAGCTAGTGTTGTGCCGACTGGTTGTGGCGCCCAGTCAGGGCTGTGGTACATCAGCCTTGCGGTCGCTAGTCTACTACCAGTTGGCCATTCCCGGCTTGTTCAGGGTCATGAAATATATCTGACAGGAAGAACCGCCTTTGGCAGATGAAAAGAAAACTTTATCATTGCGTTCGCAAAGGAATTTAAGTCGTTGTGCTTTTTTGTGCATAAACACGCCGTCCAGATGACCGCTTTCAACGGAGCGGATCTCTATAGCTTTATTGCCCCAACCCATTATTTGACCTGTACCGATGTACGCCACTGAAGTTGGCATTTCACCCCACTGAAATGAATACTATATTAGTGATAAATAAATACAAATAAAACATTAACATTGTCGCAGACTAATATAATCACAAATACACCATTTATCTCTTACCTGCAAAACTATATTTTTGCTAATTCGTCCATTAGTGTTGACATACACTCCTTCATTATCATAGCAAAGTAATAATTGCACGCCATTGGAATTCGGAAGTGGTACAATGCAATGCGGAATTATAGCTCCCTGTGTCTGAAAATATACAAGTAAATTAAATTCAATATCAAATATGAAAAGCCCAATAACAATGGCAAAATTGGTATGCAATGTTATTTGAGCATAACTTACATGCTTAGGGATATAAATATCATAAACACTGGCAGTGTCGAGATCAACGGCGTGGAAGCCATCCGCCGAGCCGTAGATCACTTTCAGTCTTGTGCCTTCCTCAATTGTCAGATCAACTAGCAAAGGCCTAAATCAAATAAACAACAATAATAAGATATTAATTGAACATCCACTCTATTACTTTACGATAATAATTCAAACACTACCTGTGTTGCAAGTCACCAAAACTTTTAAATGCCATAAACTTGTGATAGGGTTTCGGCGCCCATGCGTAAATCTCAATGGAATCTTTGAGAGCGATCACTAAGAACTTGATACGCTCATATTTCACGATCCTAAAATGTACCGCACCTTGCAATTCTCCAACATTGATCCACCCATTTCTCCTCTCAACTTGCTGCAGGCAAATAAACCATTAATAAAAAATACAGAATAAATAATTAAATAACTTGTATTGAAAGTTTCTTACATCGCTGAGACCGTCCGTACGCAAAATTTTAGACTTAAGCCAACTAAGATAGTACACTCGTACTCTATTTTTCTTTCCGGATACAGTCACGAGAATGTTTTGTCCTTCTAACACTTCCATCTGCTGGAAGCGGCGTCGTGAGATCAATTGGTATACTTTCCCCTGACCGGAACGATCAAGTAGCATTAGTCCATTTTCTGTTCCAATAAGCAAATTCACTCCTAAAAGCAAACTTAACGATATACCAAACAGTTGATAAATTCCTAAATAAATAAAAATTATTACAGAAAACAGAATCAAGACAATATAACCATATATTACAGTATCGTATGAATTACCCCAGAGTGCTGCGCAGAGTATTTCCGAGTTGAAGCGCTTCTTGTACTTGCGAATCTCGGGCGTGTCCGAGGAGAGGTCGTGTCCGGTGGGAGTGACGTTGACGTTGACGTGGCTCTCGCGGCGCGAGGCGTTGCCCGAGCCGCCGGTGCCGCTGCCCGTGGAGCCCGCGCCGAACCCGAACGTCAGGAACGAGCGCTGCTTCTGTTGCAACGGAAGGAATTGCTGCTGCGACCCCACCGACGAGTTAGAGGGGGAATGCTGCAGAGGATGGGGGTGCGGGTGCGGGGAAGCCCCCGCTACGAAGGACTTGGAAGGTGTGGATTGCACCGAAGAGGGGAGGGGATGATGGTGATGGTGGGGGGCGGGCGTGCCGCCGGCAATCGCCTGTCTGTACTGTAACAGAAAACACTCTAGTCAATTATATTGCACGTAGTGTAGAAATTTACATTGTTTAAATAAAATATAATCATTGATTTACAGAAATTGAATTCAAGTCCTTTACATGGTGATGTGTTAGTCAATTCCATCTCCCAGTTAGTCGTCATCTCAACTATGATCGGAAAGTTATTAATGGCTTTTATTATCTACAATTCAACGATGGCATTTTTTGAACAGTGAATTTTAGTATGCAATGACACATAACCAAATGTTGTCATCCTAACATAACTTGTAGTGTTCTATACCTTGAGTTAAAGAGTACTTTGCTTTAAAAATATCGTTTTTCTTAACGTACAGCAATAATAAATAAGTTCAAAACCTACAGTTCATTTAAGAAATAATAAATATTTTTAAAGATACTACTTCGGACTAAAAATAATATCGACAAAATAGAATTTAGTACATGGTAAGACAAAATTAAAGGAAATGTTAAGACTTAATTTATATACTGGTATCAAAATACACAATTGTTATAATACTGCCAAAATTAACTAAACTTACAAAGATTAGACAAAATACAGGTGTAAAATTAAATGCCAAATTTTTATCACATTCTAAACAAACAATTTTTATTTTCTATACAGTCAGTCTATACAATCAATTCGTAGTAGAAGACTATTCTAATGTGAGGTGAACTTATTCATCGATCTTTAACAAAATGCCATTTACATAATTTCGTATTAGCACTGAAAGCACATGATTTACATGAAAGGTAAATATGTTGTGACACAATAACATTACAGATGGTATATAAGCGTATATTCTATGTAATGCACAAGAAAGGTATAGAGTATGCTATCTTAACAAAGAACAGCCTATTACAACGTATATATAAGCGTTTTCTTGTTGCATCAATTCGTTTCGTACTTACGCAGTGGTAACAGCTGTCTGCAAACAGGTCGCGTGGCTCCAGGCAGTTTGCATGATCGACAACCATTATCACATTAATACTATATACTAATAGCTCCACATGAATATCGTGATTAAATAGGGGAACCAACAAACCTCTATACTGAGATTATTTATATTTTTTAAATTACAATGTACACTGCTTTCATATTTCTTTTAAACCAGTTTGTAATAAAAAATATAAAATTAACTATATAGCATTATGTATTAACATAAATTAGTATTAAATATTTAGGACTGATAAAAAAATGATGTTGGTAGCCCCATTATTATGTTAAATAATGATATAACATTGTAAGTTACAAATGAAATCTAGCTCGATTTTGTTCGTTTATTAAGCTATATGTGAATATAATACTTTGAAATATACTTATAAATATTTTAATAATAAATACATCTTTATTTGAACACATGGTGTAATTTCAAATGTGTCTAGCGTAGCTATAGGCAGCGTAAAACTTTGAATTCATGTTGTCTAGCGTTGTACCAATGATGGATATTATTGTAATAGCGAGTCAGACGTACCTCTTCGCTGGTGGACTTGTCATGTCGCGGCGGTGTGGTGGGCTGTCCGGCTTGGCTGAGCAAATCCGGGAGCACAGAGCTAGTTCGGGAACCACTACCTTCGTTCCCACCACTCGAACGGCCCTGCAATATCATACTTGCTAGAGGATATCAACTGATATCTTTACCATAATATAGCAAAGTGCTATTACGCAAAGTTCTATTGAATTATATGATTAAAAATTCTAATTAAGTGTAAAATTGAGCAAATACGATTTTCTTATTGCAAAGTGCGAAAAGCGAATTTTTTACCCAATTTTCTCGTTGAAAAAAGTATCAGATACTTTGTTTACATACTTCTTTAAGATTTAGTAAATATTGTGTGTGTCATTTAATGCTTGTAATATAAAATAGTACGAATTAAGATGTATGAATTTAGATGGATATCCTGGATGTTACTTTCCAAACCCAAAAATATGATAATAATTTAACTCTACATAGTAGGTAATATTAAAGAGTGTAATCACTAACTTTTTAAATATTTTAAAATTTTTGTCTCAAAAACATTTATAGGAAATAGTAGTGATAACGTTCCAGAATGGCGCAAAATACCTTGCACAAAAAAATCTCAGATTACATAACATATAAAACAATATTCAACATTCTATTTTTACTATCATTAATAGAATTTAATGTGTTTAAGAAATCTATAGCCAAAATAAGTACATTTTAAGCTTCATTGCATTAAAATGTAAATAAACAAATGTTTTTATAGAAAAAGATTACTAGAAAATATTACTAGATAATTTTCAAAAGTGTCAGATAAAAAAATTAATGCATAGAAATAAAAAATAATGATATATTTGCATTAAATTAAAATAAGTTGAAAATGTAAATATCACAAAGATTACAGACTATTAAACATTGTAAATTATTACTAACGTTATATTTACTTTAACGAAGAGTGAAAAACTAGAATACCATATCACATATACGATTTTTTATTTATGGGACAGACATAATAATATAAAAGACATCCACAACAAATTTATTTTTTTTTACAATATTTAGCATAATAGTCGAAGACTCCAGGCCGTCAATGAATTTTGCATTTTTTTTAAATATGTTTTTTTAATCGACAGCGTGATATCTTCTAGTGTTAACCAGTTTACTAGCACATATTACATTGGTGTGCTGTGAGCGGGCAGCAGACGGCGACAAACACAAACACGGCATAGCCAACGCATGCAGTTGGAAAACAACACATTCACAAAAACGAACAATTTTATATTCTTTTATTTTTCAGCTTCTGCGTGATATCGTTAGGCGTTCATTCCCATATAATTGTTAAATATCCTAATATGTTTAATGGCATAGTATTGTCCTAACATTTTCACTCAGCGTTTCTCCAATTCCTGGCAGGAAGACGGTAGTCGCGCACTGATTAAAAATCGATAGAGAATTAGTCCAATTAGTAGTTGCTGTCAAATGTTAGTGTTAGATGTTGATGAAGCGTATGTTAATTTTAGTGAACATATGAATACATATATATACCCAATGTAATGCATATTTTTACTTCAAATACCCGATCTAGTTCAGACACACTAGAATATCTACTTTCGACGAACTACTTCTAGATATATTAAAAAAGATAGAAAATAAAAACTTGTCACGCCAAAACGTAAGACGTGTGAGCAATAACTATGTACCCTCGATATCGAACACTCGTTATTGAGGATACGACTAATAAATACTTATTAAATCCATAATTAGTTGTATCCATTCCCACGCATAAATAAAACCGCCACACCAATAGCTACATAAAAACTCAGAACAAGTCGTCATAAACAGACATACATTACAGGTGGTTAGTTTAAACTATGTTAGACAACTCGTACCCAACCAGGATTAAGTATATAGATATTAATCAAACTATCCCGAGCAGTGAGCAATTTACCTGATCCTGCGCGAGTACCGCTTCCTGCCCACAGTTTGATACGTCAGTATGCCGGTTATAGTGGCAATTCCTCCTGAACACAATGTCAGATTCCGTCTTTTCCCTTCGGGGTTTGACAACTTTGTTCGAGTCTTTATCCAGTGATTTGTTTTCAAAGGTGTCGGCGGTGAGGTCGAGCGTGCCGCCTTTCTCGAAGGACGCGCTACTACTGAAGCAGATGCTGGTCGCCGGCGAGTCGCTGTTCACGCTGCTCTGGCGACTCGTGCCATTATTCTCGCTGTCCTGTCTGATAAGGACGGCTACATTTTTCAACGCCTCTATCGGATTATTGGCGGATGTTTTCCGATTTGTAATCTTTTTGGACTCGACTTGCGAAGACTTCCTGAGACTATCGTTCATTTTTATAAAATCAGTGAGTATCGGCTCGCCCGAGGTAGCCGGTTTCGTGATTTGCTTCCGTGAGTGATTGAATATGCCGCTAGAGCGTTGCTTGTTCACTCCCGCTGGGCTTTCGTGTTTCGGAAAGTATATAGCGGAGTGTCGCGTGCTCGGTAGAGGAAACAGATCGGAGTTCTCCCTCCTGAACCCTCTGAAGAATCTGTTCGTAGAGTTCAACTCCGACTCTTGCTCCTTTTTATACTTTAACATGTCCGCTAGTTTTTCTTGGGGCGATTTCTCTATAGGTTTATGGAACATTTGTTTATGTCGCGACGGAGGCGTCGCAATGGCTTTGTACTTCACCCAGGCGTCCTCGGATTCGATCCTGGACTGGCGCTGCAGTTGGGCTCGCTTTTGCTCACTTTCCTTAGTCGGGTCCTTTTTTTCATCCTTCTCGGTAGCTTTGGAAGGGAAAAATCTAGCAAAGTCCCAGTCCTTTAGTAGAACCGCTTCATCTACGTCGGATTGCCTTTTATCGGTTGCAGCAATCTCCTTCTGTCGTTTTTTAAAATAAAAACCGATGCAAAAAATAGAAATAAATAATAAGGAATAACTTAATAAACATCGAACTGAGTTATGTCGATTTTGCTCACTAATCTTACTTTGGCGTGAGATAAGGGAAATTTTGTTATGTATTTTAACATCAATTAAATTGTTCCCAGAATATTTGCATAATTTGAAATACATGTATGGGATTAAGCTATGCAAATGTTGACACAATCGAACAAAGACCTACAGTAGCTGAAGTAATGTTGCTCTTATCTCATTTATTTTGTAGCTAGTTGAGGATCTTGGTTAGTTCCTTCACTCAATATTAATAATGTATTATAATTTTATCTACGATACATAGCGTAAGGCATGTTTAGTAATTTGGGTATGAAAATAAAGTTAACAAATACAATAAAATAATTGTAAACTGCACAGAGGCAACTATGATTTATCAGTCTTTGTTCAGATGTGACTTTACGGCATAGTACTATATATGAGCTCGAGACATGAAAACACAGACAGGCTAAAATCAACATTGTACCGCAAACTGCTTTAAAAGGAGATATTCAAATTATGTTATCACAATTTGTGAAAGATTAGGTTCCTAGAGTTTTCACCCTCTAGGGATAATTCACACATTATTTCACATAGCAGATTGAGGCTGCGTATCATATTTAGCCTAAAAAAATTCAAGGTAAACTGCAGTATCGATACATTAAGCGGTTACTTCAGAATAAGTAATCCACTGAAGGGGTATACTGGGTATAGCAGTTTGTGGTACAAGTGCAAGCGTCAATGTACGCTGTAACTCACCCGCTTCATGACGAGCGTGCGGTCGGGGTGCGGGTGTGCGTCATCATCGTCGGGTGTGGGCGGCAGCGGGCGTGTGGGCGCGCCGCCAGCCGCCGCGCCGTCCTCCGACACCGCCGCCAGACCCGGCCTGTAGCAGAACTCGGGCCTGACAAGCCAAACCAAAACGAAACCAGGACACGGAACGGGAGGGGACAAATAAACCGTACGGTGTGGTGATCAAAATAAAAATAATACGCAACATAAAAGAAAAATGAAATGATTGTATTAGTAAAATGTTGATATTTGTTAATAGGACAATTCTTTTAACTACGGAATATGTTTACACCAGATCTGTATTAACCAAAACACGATAGCTCTAAAGTACTACCATATCTCTACATAACCGTGAATGATCTTACCAAGCGACATAAAGACACATTAAAAAATGAAAATGTTCAATAGTTAATCCGAATGAAGGATTCACTAAATCATAAATGAAACACGAATGAATATGATCAACACAACAGTTAAAAGTATATAAACTTCAGTCAATAATACTCACAGCGGCTTGGGCGGGTCGCTGGCAAGCAGAGTGCCGTCATTGCGCACTCGGCCTCCACTCTCTTCGGCATCGGAGTCACTGTCCGAGTCGTCGAATGGAGGCTCCGCGGTATTCCTCTCCAATGGCGGCCCTGAAACAATGACTATTAGTACCGCAATCAAAGTCACATAATAGTAACATAAGCTATCTCTAAGCATATATTTCTCAAAAAAAAACTACAATAACACTTAATTATTACATACCTTGGCCATTAGTAGGCGCACGAGGAGGTCGGTTCGGCGGCTCGTTGCCGGACACCACGCCCAGCTCGTTCAGTTCCGCAGCAAGCTTGTCCAAGTCCTGTCAAATATTGTTATAATAAAAAAAAAGTATATAACTGGCCGGTCACAAATTGAAATTAAAAACGAACTACAAACCTCTGGTCTCCTCAGCGGACGCTGTCCAGTTTATATTTGATGTGCAAAGAAAGTTAACAGCGTGACATGGAAATAAAAAAATATAAACAAAAATATGAAAATATAATTTTAACATAAAAAAAAACATTAAAAAAAAGCAACGTAATATAATTGAAGAAGAATTTTAAGATTCAACTTTTTCTTAAATAAAAATGTTAGCTATACTCTGAATTTGGATAAACATTTATACATCACAGCATTGAAGGAGTTTTCAATATCATGATTATGAAAATACATTGAGAAAATGAAAACAGGCTCATATTATGTTTTCGTTAAAAGAACTTATTGAATTTTATCACAAAAGACATAACATTTTATAGACATAATAAGAGAAATTGAACAAAGAAAGAACCCATTTTTAAGATTTATATTGATAAACTGATTAAGACAAAGGATTTAACGTGACCATAACAAAGACTATAAATATTATGAGTAATAACTGAAACCGAATAATCTGTTATAAGAACCCATTAACGAAATGCAACTAACATAAAAGAAATAAAAAAAAAACTGCAAAATTGCCAATAATATTTAAAGCAAGGGTACTACATACTTTAGTAACTCATACATTACAAAGCAATAAAGTAAAATGTGTGTCAAATAAGTTGTGTATTATCTGCAGTACATTATGACGTCATAGCTCACAAATCGAAGAAGGTTTAAGGCGATAGATCTTTTACTTGATAATTAGTACTCATTTAAATCTGAATTTCAGGTTAAAAAATATTCTATTTCTATTTTTGTTCAAATCTACTTTGTAGGAATGTAGATATATCAAGGTTACCACCTCAGTATTTTAAACGCAAAGTAGTAAGTTCAAATTAAGGACCTATTTTCAATTCTAAGAGTTGAAATACCTATTGTGGAAATTGTGAGTTAAAGTACAATGCATCGGAAAGTATGAATGCACATACCATGGGTTTGAACATGTGATGGGAGCCGCGCTGTGGGGGCTGCGGGCCGCTAGCGGGCGGCGTGCCATTGTTGGAGCCCGAGCTGTTTGACGAGCCCGATGACTTGGGAGTGGGCGGCAGGGGCCTGTGTTATTATCAAGTTATGGTGATTAAAATGATTGTTAAAGTGTATTTTAGGCAAAGTTACTGAAGATAGTGTTATACTGACCTATATTTATTAGGCTGCTGTGCCTGTGGGTCCGGCACAACAATCAGTCTTTGTGGAATGGATGGCCTAGCTGGCGGCCCGGGCTCTGAATCAAACAATTTCAATTAATTAAATTCAACTAGTTAGTATAATATCTATTGGTATTTAAATACCTGGAATCTCCTCGCGTTCTTCACGCTTACTATTACGTTTAGGCGGTGGTTGTGGCTGTGCCTCAGGTCCCGAACTAAAATTACGCAAATAAAATCAATTACCTACTACTTACCTATCTTATATTATGACTTACTAAAAGGGATAATTTATTATTCAATGGGTACTTTCTATATTTCACTTACCTTCCCTCCTGTATTTGTTGGAAGTTGCGTCGTAAAGTATCACTGGTCTGGTGAGCTGCAGCATTGTGCACTATGGATGATGGCTCTCCGGCCACCGCATTATCTTCTTCCTCACCCTCAGAACCTGAATATTTGTACTCTTCCCTCACCGAGCTGTCCTGCTTTCTCTTTTTACATCTATCTATATGATCCTTGAGCTGTATTCTCACTTGCCGCTCTGTTGGTTGATCCCTGACAATTAAATTGATTTTTGTACATGTAAGTTGAATGTACAAGAGAGAAGAAATGAATGTAAAACTTAATACATTGTAAACTAACCTTATGAAGGAATGCTTAAGAAGTTGTTCAGTGTAGGGTCGCTGATGATAATCTTTTACCAGAACAGTTTCAATGAAACTGTGGAACTTCTTAGCCCACTTCTTAGATTTTAATCGAGGAGGGGGATTCCTGAAGATCAAAATCAAGTTAATAACATTTATAACAAAATGTAATTACACAACTTAAATATAAAACTACTAGTGTGATACCTCGGAATAAGGAAAAGTGCTCGCATAGGATGAAGGTCACACAGAGGTGGTTGACTTTCAGCCATCTCGAGTGCAGTGATACCGAGAGACCAGAGGTCAGAGCGATTGTCATATGTTGCATCTGGATTCTCATCACATGCAATAACTTCTGGAGCCATCCAATAAGGAGTACCAATGAACGTGTTCCTCCTACCAATAGTTCTGTCTAGCTGTGCCGATACACCAAAGTCCACTAAGAAGAGACAAAGCACACATTAAAAAGTACTGAAATATAATACTCATCATCATCTCCTCCTCCTTATCCTACTCCCGTAGGGTCGGCGCACCGG
>LD688978.1:676407-698692 GCA_003118335.3 Papilio memnon | reverse complement strand
AAAAAAAAATTCTATCTTCTATCCTCCATCAATGTGTGTGAAACTCGAACAAAAAGATCGTTTGCGAGATCAGATGAAGTTTGAATTCAAGATTCGCAGTACAAATAGAATGCTAGGTGTGGTCTGGAATTCGAAACTATTGAACAACTGTGTAAGTTAAATGTACTCAGAGTTTCATTTGTTATTCTTCGCTTCCCAAATAGCGGTCGAGATGAATCTGCGAAATGAATAAAGCCGCAACAGTGGTATCCAATTAAGTGGATTGCTAATAAAAGTGAAATCGAAGCGAGTGCAGTGGCCGCGGCGGGCGCGGCGGGCGCGGCGCGGCACTCCAGTGACCATTTCTCTGAACTTTATGAGGAATATCCACATTTGTAATAAAGTGCTACGTATTGGTACATTATTGGAATGTAAAGTACGATAATTTTACTACAGTACGAATAATCGTACGTTTTATGTATTAGATATTGTAAATTAGTGTAAACAGATATTAAAAACAAGTGTTTTACTTTATTGTCCTGATATTTGAAGAATGACTGTGGTGACATTGGTCATCGTGGCGACGCACCACGACGTTGCCGCGAGGAATACACTCGCTGCTCTTATTGTGGCACGCCGGCGGCGGCTGTCGGTTCCACGCTCTCGCACAGAATTCGCACGTCGCCATGCGGTGTGTAGCCTGTATGTACCCTGTACCACACATGCGCTAGCGGTATCTTGGTATCTCGTGACGCTCGGCGCCGCCCAACCAACGCGTCTCGCGGCCGCGACCCATTGTATCTTTTGTTACTGATGACAACATGACGAAATTAGCCCGAGTTATGATAATCGTTCCTAATGTTTGTTCTCGATTCATTCGTATTAAAATGTATGTCGGCTCCGTCGTACGGTTCCGTTTGTACGACACACGTCAGTACAGATATAATCAAGGAACTCGATTGTCTGTATAAATAAAACCGGAATATCAACTGATTCGCGGCGTTTGTTTGACGACGTGCCTACTACAAAGTGGTGTCATTTGACTATTTTTAACTTAAATGCTTAGTTATAAAATGTCGTTTAGTTAGATTTAAATTTATTCTAGAATGAGTTCTGTGCATTAGCAATATGAACAAAGAAGTATTTCGTAATTGAGGTATTTTTTAAATTCTTTTCGTTTTACGTGTGTATATTAGTATAATGGATGTAATGCTGACAGATAGAAAACTTATAATGCATATACGAATAACTTAAGAGCTGTACAGATATATGCTCATTGCACGGGGGGCAAAAACAAGAAAGTATTTTTTAAATAATAGATTGAGCATGCGGTTTTAAAATAAGTCACAAGCTGTATGGCAGCGGGTAGCGGGCATCGGGCACCGGTCAGCGCAGGCCGGCGCGACGTGCGGTTCATTGCGGGCATGATTTATCGCGGAGTTAGATCCGGTTGGAGCGAGTGGGGCCGGCGCCCACGCCTCGCTCTGCTCTATTATCACGCCGAAATGATCGCTCGCCACTACCTTCAATTATTTGTTGGCCTTTGTTGTTAATCGAAGGCCCCGCAAACACTTACAAGACAACTGCCGGTCAGCGGGCCCAATGGTCAAGTTTATGAATGCAACCAAACGTCCGTCCATTGTCAAGCAATAGTTCATTACATCACAGCCAAAACAAATGAAGATACTTATTAAAGATGTATTAAAAAGTAGAGTTTGAAATTGTTACATAAAAAGTGTCCCATATCTTAACTTTGCATCAAATTAAACGAAATTGTTATACAAATGATAGTACTTCTCCGACTGTAACTATTTAAGGTGAATTGAATAAACATTCGACATTTTGAAAAATGTTGGTCAAGCGCCGCTCGTGGTGATTTCCGTGATTCGAAAAGTTACGAGTTGCGCTTGCTTAACATTGTTAGATATAACAAAACGATACGCTATTTGGTACACGGACTTTTTATAGTTTGCAAGAAAACGTTACAATTAATCTATTAGTGCACCCGTTAGGATTCCGATGGGTATAAAAAGCGATCCCATTTTGAAAAGCTCAATATTGCCGATTGTAAAAGTTCATAATCTCTTGACGACAAACTGTAAATGACAAATATGTAATAAAAAATATCAGTTACTGAAATCAGATTTTTTCTACATTTAAGTATTGGGTTTATTTCTTTTCTTTAGCAATGGATTTAATAAACTAATGGATCGATGTAAAATGAAATTATAGAAATGCCGACAACATAAGGTGGAATTCCAAAGAGATGAGTAAATAACGCCAGAAGAGCTGTTACGATTTTAGAGTTTTATTTCCTGCAGAGATATGATGGCAGTAATTCGATGCAATCGAGTTTTATTTCTTAGAAGACAAGTCTTATAATTTCTGAAGCTACGTAACGTTCAGAACATAACAAACAAAGATTATACCGTTGAGAGTTGAGGTTGAGATTGTGATATTTCGCAACGATCAAGGTAAAGCAATAAGTGCTTTAAGAACTTATTATTGACTCTAATGTCTTGAAAGTGTTACGATTTTAAATGGTTTAAAGTTGTTTCCTAATACTACATCTGTTGGATTTAACCTTTAAAAACTAACTGTGCTGGTAAAATGTACAGATTAATCATCGGTACATAATTCCAGTAATTCCCAAAGTAAATTACTCAGAACCTAAAGGTTTACTGTGAAAAATCACTTCTTAGTTAATCTTTCGATTGTTTTCCGTTAAATGAAACGGATCAAAATTAAACAGACCATTTTATGTATCAATTCGTTTGTGCATCGAGAAGGAAAGTTCGAAACAAAGATACCGCTGGCAGGTCATGTGAATAAAGTAGAACAGCATTATCTAGATACATCACAGTGGACGCGGGTCTCACGTTGCCCTCGTGAGTCACTCGATGCTGCGTGCCTCCGCGCAACTCCCCGTATTACGGTTATTCCGATATCACGAAACACGCAACCTATAGAACGAGCCTCCCAAACATTGAAAGATATAAAATAGTAGGAATGAAGCAAATGAACTACAATCCACCATTGTCGACAAAAGACAAGTATTAGCTTAATAAAAATACTGGAATGCTCATATATGTATTCGCTTCTTTATTCAATATACTTATCCGGGTATTGATGCTAGGAGCACTCTAAATACATTCTGTTTTCATCAAAGTGACCGATTTTCAGTATAAAAGAAAAAGTTTTCTTTCCAATCTTTGTTTTTAGAAAGCTGGCCTTTCTTAATATTATTGTTCACAATCATTTTTTCCATCAAAATTTTGACTGCCATACCTAATTCCATACAAAGCTTTTACTTCTCAACTACAAAAACGGCATTATTTATACTAACATTGCAAAAACTTTTGCATAATAATAGAAATATTTGAGATCATATCCGCGATTATGTATTTATATTCAATCGTGAAATTTAAAGATGAGTATCGGTTATTCATATGTTAGTCATCTTATGTGAAAACATACTGTGTAATGTGAAGAGTTACCAAATTTCTGTAAATTCTTAGTCACAATATTCGAAACAATATTGAGAAATATTCTTTATATTATTATGTTTATTTTTAAATAAATCCCTCACGACTTCTCTATATCTAATAGGTTTTTAGAATTAGACACAGGTAATTTATTTGACTCTTTGATGGTTGACCTTTTTAAGGTTAGTCCGACAATACTTTGTTCACGATTACCAAAAAAGTCATTGGTGAGAAGACTAGATTTCAATCCTGAGTTTCAAAGCGGAGTTGCATCTTTACTACGTTATATTTGCATAAATTATTCAATACACAAAGGAATAATTTGAAGCTCGTTGAGCCGTCGTGTCAATACTTATTAAAAAGATGCGAGATCTTATTGTAAGCTTAATAGTTGTTCCGGCATCGAGTGTCGACTTGTGTACACTTTCATACCTGCCCGTCGCTTGTCAATGCATCATTATTGATTGACCGTCTGACCCGTGATGTGTAGTTTGTTTTTTTTTGTATTATGACAGAGATAATAAATAAACTGGCAACCGTTTATTCATTCCTCTCGAATCTTGATTAGTATTAGCTTATTTATTAACTAATTGTATCCATATTAGAATGTGCTTATCATTTAATTAACTTTAACTCAACACACTGCAATACTTTGTTATTTTGTCGTAAAGGATTTATCTTGTAGCCTTTCCACTAGTTCTAATTACCAATAAACCTTTGGTTCATACATATTATTGACTTCACATTTCTAATAAATTATATACTTAAATTGAAGTCTTAGAAGTTACTGTCGAATTATATTCAATTTAAAATGTGCTTATTTAGTTTAAAATTAATGATTTATGTCACATTGAGTTCGAATACTTTAGTTAATTATATGTCATATATTTTAAGAAATATTATGAATAATTAGCTTAAATGTTCACAAATTAGTTCCATATCGAAATAAAAACAGTTCATACTATGATGAGACTAGTATTAACATGTAAGTCTTATTCGCTACTAACATTGAAAGAAAGCTGAGATTTTGAAATAATAACCTTAATTACAAGAAGAACTTTAAATAAAAAGAACGATTAAGTTTTTTTTTCATCTAGCTTTCGAATCTCAGCAGTAATAACGAAAGCGATTACACACAGATTCATTTGGATGTCTCGAATCCGGACCGACCACTTTAGCGCAGACGTTTGACTCTCGGAGAATACATGCTTTGTGATATTGACAATAAAAGTGATGGACGCAGGCACGCGACGCTGCCATTATAAATACAGCGGCTGTCAACAATCGCCAGCAACCATTCTACTATGTTTATTCAGTAAACAGTATTATTTGAATACGCAGTCATAAACAGCGGCAAACGTCTGATTCAAACATTTGACAGGTGTTCGGTAGGCTGATAGCGTCTCTCCATTTATTTATAAAAAAATCAGTTTCGTATTAAAATAATTCCTGAAGATAATTCATTCCTTAATAATCTGATAGCAGCAACTATTATAGTTTTATAACAGGTTAAAATTTTTAAGAGTAAACTGTGTAATACTTTTACAATATTTTAATTTAAGTAATAATTTATGTTTATAGGATGGCAACATTGTAACCTTGTGTAACCTTGTGGTCGCAATGCTAATAGTAAAGACGCGCTAAACAACTTTCTTCGCTGTCACTTGCCTTAGTGATACAATACACTGCATCCGTGATCAGTTCACAGCAATATGACAACTCACTGCTGCACTTAGAGTTGTTAATTTGTCACTAAAGTATCGAGTTTAGTATTACTATGTTACATATATTTATTTTGTTGGAAGTCTGTGCAATTATTTATCATCTATCAATAGATGATTATCAAACGAATTGACCAATACACAATTGCCGAAATGTTCCTAAACTTAAAATCAACAGGTTATGTAATCATTTATGTCTTGCAAAAGTACAAATGAGAGTTAACAAGGTAATCTTTATTGCTTTCACTTTCGATTTCATAAAATCAAAAAAACAAATATAGACCATTTATTACCGTTTTACATTCCTTTAGTTATACCTAAAACTTGATAATAAGATACAAAAAATCGTTTATACATACTCTTATAAGTTTCTGATTAGTCTAGTAATTTCCTATTAGATGCTAAAAGAGTGCGAGTTCACTCGTATAAAATTAACCAGATTAACTATAATACAGATGTAAACTCATCGATACATTTATACTACACATATAAAACTCAAGGTAATTAACATAACAAACAACACATACTACTAATTAAATAAATCGCAGACAGCGTCTAGCCGTCGCCTTCGGGCTGCACATAATTAATAACTGATATTCGCAATTGCAATAATTACAGACGGGCTGACTTCGGTTTGTATGGCATCGTCAGTAATGCCTCTTTCACACTAAGGCAGACCAATGAGGTAGAGTAATACACAGTGCAGTATTGTTGTTGTTAATGTTTCGTATCCGCCTTTGTGTTCAAACAATAGAAATACTGCAATGTCTACTGGTGTACTTAGTGTGAAACTGACATAACGGCGAATATATTCTTACATTTAAATGACCTCTTTGAAATTAAAAAGTGTACCGATTGAGCTGTGTAAGTTGTAAACGTAAATCAAATTGAAGATGCCCGATAAAGTGGATAATAATTAGTGGAAGTCGAGAAAGTGTTGGGAGAAAAATTCGTGAGAGCTTGTATTAGTGTGATTGTATATGTTGGGCGGGATATCCGGTTGTTGCCGGCGGCTCGCAGACATTTCAAACGTCTCAGCACAACCGCCTTTTTAATTTTTTTACGCTAATTGTATGCACAAAAAACAAACAAAATGCTGTTATAAAAAACGTTAGTTTTACAAACGTAACTTGAAGAATTTTTAATTATTTCTTTTTATATAAAAAATGCTTTATATCCATCGACATAGTTACATAAAGTGTCAGTTTTCCCACGTTCTTGTAACGTTGTATAGTGGTTTCATCGTATCGTTTATTATCTAAAGTAATAAATAAAATGTTATCTCCCCCGCTACTTCACAGTGCGTCCATCAATAACG
This sequence comes from Papilio memnon, assembly GCA_003118335.3. NCBI lineage: Eukaryota > Metazoa > Arthropoda > Insecta > Lepidoptera > Papilionidae > Papilio > Papilio memnon. Next base: position 692,189 of record LD688978.1, on the reverse strand, counting down.
TAATCGACGCCTCTTCGGCCTGTCTCTGTGGTTAATCACTTTTCCTTCTGTTTTCTTATTGACACGCATAACTATCAAAGGGTATTACATATAACATTTATTTAATAGTTTATACGTTTAAATGTTTTACCTCTTTTTCCCTCTTCTTCTAGAAATTCTATTGATTTTGTACTTATCTACGCGCATATCTATTGTCGCATTTTATGAACCGATAAATCTTCAATCCAGTTACTATTCGGATAAAAATTCTATCACACAAAAAGCATATTACGTTTTTATGGCTACACACATTTCTCACCATTTTTAAATTAAATAATCACGATTTCAATTGGCTGTTAAAATGACATTAACGTTTTATTAATAGGCATTCGAAATTCGAATTGAGGATACTGAAAAAGAAATGCAGACCACGGTGTTTTTTTACCAGCCAGTAAAAAAGGATAAATGGCAACACCTAGGATAGCGAATCACTTTCTAGTTGCTTTCTTCGCTGCGCACGAAAGACTCTGTATAGACTTACAAAAAGTATTATATAGCATTACAAGAAACTGAGCCACTAACTGATATTATATAGAAATTATATTACATTGGTTAACAATCTTTTGTGGGCAAGATATGATAAATTACTCTTGGCATTTTTTAAATTCTGCTTATCATCAGTTACTTTGCGAGTAAAAGTATATTTTATAATTCCATTACTGATACGATTTTGTATTATTTTGCGTGTTTATTATTTTTGGTTTAATAAATTGATTGATTAAAATCACTTATTGACAGAAAGTAACACTCTTTTAGATTGTTAACTTACATATTATATGATTTAGTTAAAATATTGTGCTAAAGGTGGAAAAATAAATAGTTCTAAAACCAATAATGTAACATTAAAAATCAATGTGAATAAATATCGAGAAAGAGGTTCTTATAGTTTCCTTTTTCCACGGAACTCTAGCAATGGTTGTGGGACAAATGTCGGCATTCTTGCCATTAAAGCCGCAAAGGTAAAGAATGTGTGTACGTATGCGCATTGAAATAATTTATTAGTAACTATAGCGCGTTGGCAACGACAACCAACAACTCATTACTAATGTAAATAATATTTCCATTATAATTTGTTCACATTGTTTGTGATTTTTATTAGTATTATAATTGTAGACACGATGCCTAGCTCGACAAGAAATATGAAGTGGCCGTAGTTACCGGTCCAATTATGCAACGAGCCGGACCCAGGACAATGTTAAGTATCTTACGAGATACGTGACTAGTTCATTCGAATTGACGATCACTCGTTCGTACTATTTTTATACGTGTTTCAAGGAACACAATTACGGCAACTGTTATTTGCGTTTATACAAAACGAACTCTGTAAGTAGACACTAGGTATGATTAATATTTCAGTTTTAAGTAGTCTATTTAGCGTAAGTAATTATGCAACTTTTAAAGTTTTGTTGTGTATTTGTTTGAAAGTGGCGTCAGTATCATTAACTAGGTATTCTCAATGCGCTTGTGTTGCGAGCGAGCCGTGCAGTATATCAATGGAGATATTACTCCTCGAGTTTCTCTTTGTTGCCAATACTCGCTTGTATTAAGGCTGAGATCTCCATTAAAGTTTGGACGTTTTCTCACATAAATTGCTTTCCATGTAGAAACCATACTTCTATAGGTGTGATTGAGAAAGCTTGTACTATGCGCACTACAGAACCTTCGTCAAATACAAATTTAAATATATAGAGATTTCAACTATCAGGTTAAGTTCGTCTAAGCTCTGTGCGTACTGTCTGTTTTAATACAATGAAACTTTTTAACGGAAGTAACAAAAATGTTTGTTCAGTTCATTCACACAATTGATAAGTTAGAAGGCACTTGTGTGTACAGCAGTACTTAGGTACTTATCACGATGGGACATTTGTTTTCCACTCCAGTAGAAACGTGCGCGGGCGATGGGTGTGGCGGGCGGCTCGCGGTGTGCGGCGTGCATGCCCGTGTTGACAGCCCGCACTGACTTATGTTAGATATGCTACCTGTTCTTAAAGTCTAATAAAAACATACACAGAAACCACATGTTTATAATTCACATTCACTTTAGAAGAAAATTACCTTTTTTTAAACGCTTAGAGAGCGCTAAATTGTCGAGAAAAATTGCTATTAATATCTTTAAAACGAAACATAATCAATACGATTATTCTAGGTAGCTTTTTTCTGTGGACACTACTAAAGTTATTGTTTAGAAACAAAATTGATTTCTCTTATCTAAGATCAATCGATAATCAAATAGGTCACTATAAGCCGAAGTAAAAAATTAAATGGAAACGGAACTTAATTAAGTGGAGTGCTAAGCGACACGGCCGATATAAGTAGTCGTACTTCTGAGGTCAGTTCTCAATACATCCGTCATTACAGCGTTAAAGGCAAATATGAAATAATCCATTTAAAAACATAGGATTATCATAATTGTATGATTTATAATCCTGTATTTTACTGAGAGTTTTATGGTCACACTATTCATTAAATCATGGCTAAATTAAATTAGTACGAGTATCCACGTATGATGAATAACATTTTAAAAAGTAGACCTATTTATACTTGTATACATTTCTCTTTTGAATCGCTATGAAATATTATACTCGAGCTATATAAAATAACACGCGTGGACACAAACATTATGATGGTAAAAAGTGGAAAATAAAAAGCAAAGTGTGTGTTTCTCCAGATGATTGACATGACAGCTGCCTCTCACTGCTCGCCAGTTACAGAACACATGGTCGATTTGTCTTCGGATCACATAATTTATTGTTTTTTTTCTTACAGTTGCCTTAACTCGCTAATTGATATTTATGCACTTGTACAAAAGTGTATATTCCTTTTCCATCAATTTAATTATTGATTCAATTATTCCCACTTCTTAACAATTATGATGTAGTTATCTTTTCATTATCTAAAACAGTTTTTTACCATAACTACAATTTGAATAATATCGTTTAATCGATACTTAATATTGAAAGTATAAAATGAATAATAAAAACTAATCTAAATAATGAAACAGGAAGGAAATGTACGGAGAAGTCACTTGAACCAAATATTAGGGCCAGCAACCTTCTGAACAACTTAAGTAATTCTCAATGATAACAACTTGCCGCATGTCTCCGGTTTGAATGTTGACACCATAATTTATGAAAACACGTGGATATTATTTTGTCCCATATTACATTCTCAGAGATATATTTTTATTATTAACGACACTTTTGATACCGAATATTACTAAAGACGTATAGCGATGTTACTTAAACAATTCCCTTGGTTATACCTTCATAAAAGATTATGAGAGAAATTATAATAAATAAAGCAGAAACATATTTACTCTAAAGACTCAAGAATATTGTTGCAAAAAATACAATTAATTTTAATTTGTTTGGAATATTAAATAAATAAAAATATTTTTAATTCTCCTCATTTTAATTTTATATGCACCAGCTTGTTCTGACTTTACAATATTCGATAGATGTTAATCTAAGATTGAAAATGCATTTTATGTAGAGAGGAAAACAAGATGTATTAGGTAATTGGAAATTTCAAAATACTGTGCATTTCGACCGAATAACGTAATGCCCATGATGTTTAATTATTAAATTTTATTGATCCATTTCGGTTTATTGAACACAATAAAAGTAATTATATAAAAGTTTCTTTACAATTACAAACGACACAAATAAAACTTTGCTAAAAATCATTTTTATGGGCCATTACATTGCAAGGCCCACGCACCTCAGTAAATCATAAAATTTATTCAGACATTAAAAGCTAGAAAGGACTCGCGAGGTGAAAGGCAGCGTCGCTTTTGATTTTCGTTAATTCCGCGTATTTAATAATAATTGACGTGCTCTACTCTTAAAATCACGCGACCTCACAATGAGTCGGGTAATAAGTCAATTAAGATTTTATTTCAATAAAGCTAGTGTGTAAATGTAAATTCTATCAATAACCGAATATGATTGGATGTAAATTTATTAAAACGATTTACATTTAGTCGTAGCATAAAGCAATGTCGTGCATGGTAGTATTTACATAGCGAATGCGCGAGCGCATAACGTGACTCGCGGCGATGATTATAGAGCCGCCGCCATCGTGCCGATAATGCAACGCTATATCTGCGTAATGTTCTAACAATGGCCGCCGCAGTGAAAACACTGTACACACCAATGCGGAAAAGAAATGATCATCGACACCGTACTTTAATGCACTTAAAAATTTTCAAAGTTAATAAGTGTAGAATTGCAAGTAGCGTATGTAAGGTTCGCTCGTAATAATTGCAGCACGATATGTAAGTAAACATGATCGAAAGCATTCGCGGAGGCTGCGCACGCGCAGGCTATCGCGGTCGGTTTCTCTCCGCCTGTATCTGCCGATCTCGTTGCAGAGGCGTTTTGTGCACCTTTTTTGGAATAACTCGAGCAAATTTCGTTGGAAACTTTTATTTCGCTCCGCGCGAGTTGCACTCGGAAATCGAATTTTTATTTTAATGAGCCAGTTTCGCGGCATCGTCTCACTCGCACCCGCCGCTGCACTGAATAAATAAATGACTTGCTCTACTTTCTATGAGATCGTTTCTTTGGGCGGTCCGATGCGACCGGCGCGGCGGTCGGCGGCTGGCGGCTGGCGGCTGCTTGCTGCTTTGTGCTCGCTGCATCTCCTGCCGCTGCGAGTGCTGTGTCACCATTGTTTTTATTACGGCATAACAATGCATCGCAAGCGTTATCTGATAATCAATATGTATTAGTATCGTTTTATGTTTTTGATTTTGAACAAATAATTTGCACACATTCAATGCACGTATTCGCCGACACACAAGCACGAATATACATAAACATTTACATTCGTTGGTGCTTGTATCCTTATATTATAATTCAATTCTTAAATTAATTTTATATTCATAGATGGTTTATCCAATACCAACATTTGTGACAGTAAAATTTATTAATACTTTATTTAAAAGTTTTCAATTTTATTTTGTATATTTGTATTACGATGAGATAAACAGATATTGGAATTTTCTATTGTGATTGCTGGTGTCTGGTAAGTAGTAGTAGAAACGTTACCGGACATGGAAAGGGCCTTATTATTGGTGCAATGCACTTGTATGCGTCACGAGAACGACGCGAAGGACACGCTTTGTCTGGATCAGGTGTGCGCTGAGAGGGCCGCGGGCGCGGTGCGGCGCGGGGCTGCGCGGGACGGCGGGGGGAGGTGCGGGGTAGGCGAGGGGCGCGGGCGCCGGGGCGGGTCTCGAGGCCGCTTCCTGTCGCAGGACTGGTTCTGCGGTTTGCACCACTTCGCTTTGCACCAGTTTCCATCAAGTGCAAGCCTTCTCGCTCATAGACATTTTTTAAACGACTCCGCATATATTTGCATGCTAAAATATTCTTACATACGAGTAAGTCGCATAAATTACGAATAACTGCGCTATGTAACAAATCTCTAATTGTATTAAGACCGCTTTTTATCTCCTTTTCCTACTTAGGTGCTGCTGCTTTATAAATATAAATAGAAATTATGACGGATTTACATTTAACATAGAGAAAGCGTAGTTTTTGAGCAAAAAATTATTTTAGAAAAACAGCTAGGAACGAATTAAGCAATGATTTAATTACCTATCTCAATGATGCTCTTAAATTGGAAATGAAAAGTGTGCAATTTTTGAATTTTCATGTATGTTTTAATTTAAAAAAGTAGTGCATGTTGAGTACTGAAAGTTACCGACATTTTCCCAAGAGTATTTTTTTATGTAGGAAATATTACTAAAACATTACTCTTAATGAATTACTATCTTACAAATTAGTTGTTACTTTCTAAATAGTATGTTAATATGTAGATATTAATTTAATTAATTATTTATCAATGCATATCATTAACAGCATTTTAAATGTTTTATTACAGATTATACAACTGCAGCAGCCATTTTAACGGTATGTTTCAATTAATTTAACTCTGTCATTTTTGTATAAACGCGACATTAATAAATGTCGGAAATACAGACGTTGTTTTTATATTTTGCTTTTTGAAATAAACTACTAGTTTTACGCATTCTATTTATGTAAATTTCTGTCATATGAGAATAATAAATATTTTAACGTCATATTTATAACATTCTACATATTTATTTTGTACAGTTTTCAGTAATACAAAGTTATTACGCGATATAAGTTGGGCCCTAAGTAACCTAACCTAAGTAATAAAATTTTAATAGGTTTACTGGCCTTTTTATTTTATAGGTTAAAACAAATGAAGAACCTCGCAAATCTCTTGACATATTGTTGAAGAAGTAATCGATGTTCGTTCACATCGAGTGACAGCTAACCATCAATCTTTACATGATACAACATTCCATCCCATAAAAATCATATTAAAACAACACATATTAATGTGGTGTTATTTTTAACACGTTCACCTTTTTATTCTGTAACAGATAATATAAATAGCCTCGTGCCGCAGACTGAAACAAAAACAAGATGAGGTGTGGTCTGACTGAGAAAGAACAGACAAGCGAAAGTGCGGTTAATCTAGGTGTTTTAACGTGAAGAAATATAACACGTCATTTTTAAATAACTCGTAGGAAGGTGTTCTGTATCACGGCCGTTTTGACCGCGTCAACACGGAAGGGCTTCGCGGTTTTTGACCCAGTGAATTAAAAAAGTGCATGTCGAAATGTTTAAACGATTTCTTTAACAGCATTTTATACTGGAGCCTTAACTGACCACTGATACGTGTAATTGATACAGTTTTTATTTACTTTGTCATCAAAAAATGCCACTGCGGCCAACATACTTCTTAATATAACTTAAGAGATAACATCTCGTTATCTTTTATTAATTATCTTGCGGTGATTGTGTTTTGAACGAGAGCTTGCAGTAATTTCTGTACTTTAAGTATAAATTAAAAACAAAGCTATCAAGTTTACTGGATTGAGGACTCTATACTAACAAAACGTTTTGAGAATTCACCCTCTTTATTTATACTTTATTTGGGTTAGATGACATTTGGTGCTATTAGGCATATTTTGAGCCCGCTTGAAGCCGCAACGACTTACTTAGAGACTTAAATTAGAGAAAAGGTGTGTTTTATTTTATAATTTGCATTCTTCCCCATATTTCCACGAGGTATACAGTCTAGTAATACTATTTTCACTTTACTTTTGTCTGTTAACAATGCATACGTGGACTAATTAATATTGTGTTTTTACGTTGTCGATGCATCGCCGTCAGTGCAAGTCGCGCCGTCAACCCTCGCTTCCGCGTTGCGTTGCACCTACTCCATATTGTGTTGGACACTTAATGGATTTCGTTCGTATAATTTTATTAACAACGTATTCATATGTATATGTTCATGCATTTATAAAGTGTCTGCGCCCACATCTCGCTGTAATTGTACTGCTTTATAATAACAATATTTAATACAAGTCTTGCAATATATTATATTAGTCTATGTTTAATGGAATATTTAAGAAGATATGAGGGACGAAAATGCCATTTCGTTAGACATTTTTTTAAACTTAAAACCTCAATTGTTAAAAAATATGATAACTATCGACATAGGAAATTGTAATATCAACCTTACAGTTTGTATTGTTTTCAAAGCTGAAACTTTGAAATAAACGTTGCTGTCATCTTCGACTATAATGTAGAAATCGGTACAATTTAAAAGGGCAAAAGTAAGATGCGCGCGCGTTCAAGTCTTTTGTATCGACGAATAGCGGAACCGAACACATTGGCATTTTGTTCGCGGTTTTCTAAGCTACGAATACTTGCAGTTGACTGACATTTAATCCTAAATTATATTGTGACAGAATAAATTACAATGCTCTATTATCCATGCAGGTGATGTATTAAATAACCTTTTTAAGCATTTTGATTTATAATCATTAGAAATATTTATAATAATAGTTGAATATTTTTTTCCTTAATTATTAAACATTGTTGTAACGATAATAATATAGTGTCAGTGTTTAAGTGGAACAAGGAACTCGCGTAGTTGGCAACTGGTACGTTGAACCTCCCGCGGGCTGCGCGTGTGTGCACGCACACTTCACCAACCTCGTAAATACACATAATTTCGTGTACCGACATGTCGGGTGTTTGTGTGCTTCTAAGTTTATTGTGTCTATTACTAGAACGTAGATTAATCTGATTCATGGCGTTCGCTACGGCTACGTGTACTATCCTTATGTATGATTTACATGTCAGGATTAATAATCATATTATTTACTATACAATAAAAATCCTCAGAAAAGTACACGAGCAGATATTAATTATCACTGTGACACAGGGAGATATATATTTTTTGCTTTGTAACTTTAAAGCTATAAGTGATTGGTGCAACCGGCGCACTAGCGATCGACGTTCGTCCTTGCTCGCTTGCTCAACACTCAATAACTGAGCCGCGATATTAGCCTCATCGTAAAAGCTTTTGGCTGAGATAAAATTAAAGTAAAAAAAATACGCGAAGTAATTAAAGACGGTGTAGAATTGTTTAAAGCTGTTTTGTCGGTGTTGGTGCGTTGGCGCCGCGCACACGACACTCCGGTTCTGATTACTGACCTTTAACAGTTACAGTTTCGAAATTGTTATAGCTATTGAGCACGTGAGTGCATTGTTGGCAACAAATACACTAGCGCAAGGCCGCGCGCCTCATACAAATGCCATTATGAAGCTCGATAGATGTAATTAGTTTGGTCTATTTTGTATTCTTAGTTTGCTCTTAGCCTTATATTTTTATACAGGAAATTAGATTTATAATTATAGAATTTAATCGACAGTAAAAAGTCATCGTGTGGTTATTAGTCAAAATTATTTAGTTTATGTTGCATAAGTTTTTCTTATGTAAAATAGATATTTTTACAGAACCTAAAGGATACTATAAACTAACTAATACATTTTAGTGTTTTTATTTAGTGACGTAAATACTTTGACATAATTTTGATTTTTTTCTTAAAACCAGTTAATTTGTTATGTATGTAGTTAACATAATTTTACATCATTATACTATGTATAAAACATGATAATTTAGAGGATTTTCATGATTTTAATGTAAATTCGATACACGTTTTTCCTTATTTATAACATCACGATAAGATGACATGTTAACGCATTTGTTCAAAAATGAAAATGTCATTTAGTGCGTATTTTTACTCTAAATTCGTGGCATTTATCTTACGAATTCCGTAATATCCGTTAGGAGTAATTCAATTGACGCACACATGCGCAGCGGCGCGTGCAAGTGCGACACACGCGGACGTGAGTTGCACACATGCGCGCCGCGGCAACCGCGCGGAACGGGTCGAGAGCGACCTGCTGAGCCCGGCGCCCCCGCCCCCCGCGCCTCCCCCCGCGCAACACAACTCAGCCAAGGACGTCGTAACGGTACGCGGGGGGAACGGTCACCGTCCGGACTCTGAAGTGGGAAGAGGTGCAATGTCCTCAGACCTCAGACTCACTCCTGTTACGTCACTACGATGTCATACCTTATTTGATTAAAAGCGGGTTACATTCCCAAACACATTATCCCTTGAATATCATAGATTTTAAAAAAAAGACATTAAAACTTATAGATAAAACTAATAAAATATACCTACAAGTTGTAGTAATAATTACAATTTTACAAATAGTTCTCTCTAATTATCTTATGTAAACATGTTATGTAATTTTTTTTTTAATTTTTGTTTATTTATATCATAGACGGGTTTTTGTTTCACATTTTTTGTCCGTATTTGAACAAAGTTAATATATTACTGACCTTTACATCGTAACTAAACTGTGTCTCGGTAATTTTTATATTCTAAATACTTTTTTTTATAAAATCCAATTTTAAGTTCTTTCGTCCGGACATCGACCCAAAAACCTTATAGGCCGTCCTTGTCGTACACCGCCGCTGCTATAGTTTTGTCTCGAGTCACGAATACCGCTGCTCTGTCTTTATTTTGTTCCATAACGACCAAGAACAATGACTATTCGTCGATAGCATCGTGTTCCTACACCTATTCCTTTCGCGCTTCAAGCTTGTAGCAATGGTGAGAGTGAGACAGTCTTACGTATGCGTCTTTCCTTTTCATAAATGTTTCGAATTCTTATTGGACCGGCGTGAGCTTAAAGATGGCCACTCGAGGACCGTTTTGTTGTTACGATAACCTAATTTTATTCCATTACGTCGGCGCTCGTTGTGTTTAAATTTCAATAAAGCAATTCCATTAAGTTCGAATGTCAGGAGGTAATGCGAGTAAAAAGACAGCGACCTCGCGGCGTGCGAACTGCGAACACGCCGCTCGCCCTCTTTCCCCTCCCCCCATAGTCAACACTAATTTGTTCGGAAACGTCGAAGGTTTGCCGGACGTCAACCGACACGGAACTACCTTCGGCGTGTGCGTGTTTCCAGGTATCGACGTTTATTATATAGATCTTCGATCGGTAACGCGCCGACAATAAAAACTTTATTGAACTCCGACATTTAATTAAAAGCAGCAACCGAACCACTTAGGTTTTTCCAATTATATTACGTGTGTCACAAACAATATGTTTCCGTGTAGTACTTAGTACGAATATACATTTGTGTTTATTGTTGTTGTTGTATGTAAAACCTGTGCTATGTCAACGATTGGTGTAAAAGACATCAACGATTCTACTTAAGCTTAAAGTTGGAATTGCAACATATTGCTTAAAATTTTTGCATCGTGTTTTTGCAACGTTTTTTATTTTTATTTATGATTAAATATATAATGTATACAAATCTGCTGTATGTATTAATATCATAAGCAGCTCACTATACGTCCCCACTAAGGGGCTCGAAGCCTACCCTAAGAGTTAGGGTGACTAGGCCTTCAACCACGCTGGCCTACTGCGGATTGGTTGACTTCACATATCTTTGAATTGAAAATCACATTGGTACATGGCGAGATTCGAACCCAGGACCTGTGGATTACAAGTCAAGTGCTCAAACCCCTGAGCCACAGACGCCCTGTATTAATATATTTATTAACAATATATGACATGTAGAATGGACATTAGACAGTTGTGGTTAATATCTAATCTCTAAATAATAGTTGATTAAATAAAATAACTCAATTTCACTAAAAATAAAACACTAATATGAAGTAATATAAACGAATAGCTAGGAAACTTGCTTGTGGAAACAGCGAACGAAAGTTAACTTTCTTTGTAGCGTCAGTATAGAGAACAGTGTTACGTAAACATGTAATGCGGTGCAGACGCATAAAGAAGCAGTGTTTGCATAATTAAATGATGCTATGAGTGATGGGATACGACAAACCGTGTCCACTACGAGCTATACACCAGGAAAGTCGAAAATCCGTACGAGACTGTTATCTCGCTATTTGTCTAAGAGAACAAAAAAGTCAGAAATATGTTTTTTTTTTTCATTCCTACTGCTTTATTCCTTTGCAACCTTGTTGCCTTTATGTTGTAGGTTTTTGGCAATGGGATACTCACAAATAGTATTAATCAAGTTTATTAAGGAATTACCATAATAATTGTTCATAAGAGGTAACGCCAAAGGTGTAGCTAGAGTCGAATTTGATGTAAGGCAGCAATGTGAACAAAACAAATATCACAATCGATTTGTCCTCGAAACTCAGGTCAAAGGCCGGCTAAAAAAGGGGATTCCCTGTCACATGTCACTAAATATGGTATGTTCGGAAAAGTTTCAATACCTATGACTAAATGTTTTTCTTTCAAACTATAAGCAAAGTATTTAATAATTTAGTTATTATTTATTTTAGTTTTGGGTAATTTAAGTTAAAGAGAAAATTAAAAAACCCACTATTTCTCTTTGAACATTTTAACAGCTAGTAAATGTGTAATTTTTACTAACACTTAAAACAAAGATATTTGTTTTGTAAACAGTAATGTTATTTTAAATGTAATGATGGATATTGATGGTTTTAACAACGGCGAATGTGGTGTACAATAATTGTAAACACTAAAGCAAACAAATATTATCGCACTTGCTTCTGTTCATTCGTGTATGACAATTAACATATCTCGAATCGGTAAATATCTATGGCAAAGTAAACCTTAACAACTTGGGTTTAGTTTCAATTTAGAACCGACGACTAAAACTCTTTATGAAATACCCTAAGAAATCAAAATTAAAATCGTTTTACTTTAATTCACAAAAAAAAACCTAGAGAAAGCACACACAAATAATAAAAGTATATGACTTATAGTTATTACATTATTATTTAAAAAAAAAATATTCTTCACCAAATCAGGTGTTCGTCCAACCAGCAAGTCGGCTATCGTAGCTTTTAATCGTCTTTGACTTTGATGCAAGACTTCTGTCAACATAGTATAAATTTATGTTCCGTATCGAAAGGGATATTCAATAATGGAAAGCCACTCCGCGCTTTTAGATATTCTGTATAAACGAAATATTTATCATACCACTATTTACCATAACTTATTGAATAGAAGATTGTAAGTTTAATAATTGAATTCTAAAAATACGGCTTAGCATAGAAATTTGAGCAAATACAATATAATTTATCGTCTTACTTCATAAAGTAAAACATGTGTTTATACATTTATAAGTATTATTACAAAAAACGTTGTCACGGACTTGTAAGATCTTTCCGAACATAAAAGTCAACAAGCGTCTTAATCTAGATATTTAATCGTAACAAGGAAATAACATTGTATGAATGTATGGAGTTAATGTCGTTTAGTAGGCGTCACAGCCGGCTCGGCCGGACGCGGTCGACAGTTGCACTTTTTGCGCGTAAACTTGACTTTGGGCCGACGCGAGACCCGCGCCTCCCTTTGTCCTCATCACGAAATCCTGTTCGACTTTTTGCGTCACGTACTCGCGCTCTATAAACTGTGCGAACGTCAATACTGACCTTAACAATGTGTTTTTTAAATTCGTGTTAATGTTAAAATAACGAATGATTTATTCAAGTTAAACGGACAGCTTACGGATTCCTCATTCTTGTATCACGCGCGACTGAGTAATGAACAAACTGAAAACAACAAACACGTAAACACTCATAAACTTAACTGTATATTATAGTTTAACTATGCTTATGTTTTTGGTTTTATAAGCAAAGTTCAGATATTTACTAATTTAAATAAAAAAATACGATCTCACAAATTAAAACCATAATAAATAATAATGTTGTGAATAATAATATTGAAAGAAAATGTGATTGCCTAGAAGTATTTTCTGTAGAGTAAGAAATATGTAAACCGCAGACTCAATTACTTGTAATAAAAAATTGAAGGTTGCTACTGTTTTAGTGCCTACCTTCAGACTTGTTATGGAACAAATATTCATATGTCCAAGGAACAATCTATAGGTCGCACTTATCGTTAAATTTAATGTGATTTAGGGAAAAATTTACTTTAATTGAAGAACAGTATCTTAATTGCAAAGTAAAAAGTTTAATAAGGAAAGATTTAAAAAAATTCTTAAAATTGTAAGATCGTCTACATTAGCGTATATAAAAATAACATTCTACTATAATATGATTATTGTAGCAGAGGTCTAATAACTTATAGACAACAGCGAAAGAAAGACTTGCAATTGACGACCACATTCCATCTTCCTTCGCAATAATTGTAATTGCAAAGATATTTAGAGAGTACGTACTTACAAAGCATTCCTTTGATAACATGTGATAATTTGGACTAGATATTTTTATTTTAAATTAACATAAATATTACACTTGTTTGCCATAGTAGTATTCTTTTTAAGTCATATCACTTTATGTTTTATTAATGAAAATAATTATGTTCTAGAAAATTATTTCTTGTCGGAAGTAGGGTAGATGGAAAATGATTAAATACATAGCTTAGTAGATAGTAACTTGAAATTAAATTGAAATAAAAGCTACATTTATATGTATCAATCACTTTGAATGAATAATAAAAGTGTTTACTTATTATTATTAGAGTTTACATGTCAATAATCACTGTTCTGTATTTTAAAATTAAAATAAATTAAATGATTACAGCTGTTCGCTATGTTTATTTTTAAAGACGAGTTTAATTTTGATGAATCGGCCGTCACGGTGGAATACTCAATCTTCGGCGTTGCTTCAAGTTAATTAATCATAAGTGAAAACTTGCCTTGTGGTTACATTTTTAAGAAGCTCACGAAAAAATATCCGTGCTATATTTCATTTCTACTAGATCACTTATCACTTCTTTGACTGAACTCTCTCGATAACAGTTAAGTGCGCTATTTAATATAACACTTTATTTCATATTTTATCTAAACTTTGAGGCACAACTTAATCTTTTAGATAAGATTTCCTTACATTTTAATAGTTTCTATTTCTTTTTTTTTAATTGTTATTCGTACCTTTTCTATTCTTACATTATATAAACTATTTTTTTTGTTATTAAATAGCATTGTCAACCAAAATATTTGAACAAATCATTTTATACTAGGTTTTATTATCAAATAATTATTTATGTTCGTACTAGCATGCGATTAAAGCGTTTAAATAATTTTAGAGCATATTCTAAGCGTAAATTGTTACCACGTAATAGTGTAACGATTTATGTGGATACGACTAGAGTTTCGTAAAACCGATTACCGTGCACCGAGATTGGCTCTCAATTGTGCCGTGTCTAATTTATTGCAAATGCGCATCAACGCAACTCGAGGCAACTGCATTATGTGTGTGCATCGTTCCCCTACGGCTTGTAGTGTCACCCGACTGCGATATCATACATAGGCCATCCTGTCCCAACTCCATCCTGACCCCGCACGCAATTGTAATTAGTACTGCACTGTACATTATTGCAGATAAATCTCTCTAAAGCCAGACACGCACTACTAACTTACAACAATATTTTGATGAACAACAAACTATTTTATTGTACAATTTAATTAAATGTAAGCTTGTAAAAAATAACCCAGGCTAGTTTTAATATAATAATAATTTTAAAAAAATATCCTACTCCAAGCATGATCAATTTAAAATTGTCGTAAACTTACCGCTGTACTTATTCTGTCATATTTTATACGCGCTGTACAGTTTAAAAACTTAACATTGTATTTGACATTTCCTACGCGAGGCGTAAAGATTTCAGTGTGTGCATGGCCTTATGCCTATATCTTTTGTGCTAATTGCATCTCATACCATTACTACAGGTACTAAAGTCAGCATTTGTTTATATTTATGTTACTTTGCTAATCGATAGTATTTAGTTAAAAGCACAGTTGTAAACAAGATTGCTATTATTATTCTTATAATAACATTACACTAGTAAGAAACAAAATTTATAAATATTTGAATTGGACAAAAACTTGTTTTTACGTAATAAAAAATATCTTTGCCTAGATATCTTAAAATGCGATTAAAAACTTTATCAAAAAGAGAAATCCAACTTGACTTGCTAGTTTAGATAGAAATTATAAACACTAAAAAACATTTGATAGCTTTCATAGCTTTAGCTTGTTTGTAAAATATACGATGCAGATTTTCTTAAAGCTAATTGCTTGGATTCCTCAATATTACTTAACGTATAAATATAACGATATATAATAATTCAATGAACACATAAGCGTTTAGTGCCGTTTCATAAAACTTCTGACATTTAACCTTCCTGGTTGCCAAGGTTCAAATGTCGTGTCATACAAAGTCACTTAGCCCATGTCATGTTTGTACATTTATGGTGTGAGTTAGGTGAAATTTTATATTACACTTACATTATGTAATGGGTGATCACTTAACTACAAATTACTAGCGACATTTTAACGAAACCCTGGATTTGCAA
>LD688978.1:655608-672331 GCA_003118335.3 Papilio memnon | reverse complement strand
TAGAAACATTCCAATTTAAGTATGACACGTGTCTAATTAAGAAACTAATCTCCAAACGTGGCCGCGGGGCAAATAATATACATATATAAAATTATAAATTGCGTTAGACGCCACTATTCGTTAGATTAGACTTCCTTGATGTTGACGTAAGTTCCAACTTATGAGAATACTTTGATACCACTATTAGTTTAAAATTAATACTTTGTTCAGTTATGCAAAATCAAATACATCTAAAATACTATTTCCTTAGTGATTAACCCTTAATCCCAACTTAATACTTAAACTTTACAATAAATGTTCAAGGAAATAATATTTTAATGGTTTACAACAAAATATTTTAATAATGGTATGGCATTTCCCCAATGAAACCTAAAGTCATTTGCAATAAATTGTGGTTTTGACCACATTTGGCGATGGAAAATTTACAACGATTTAAAAAATTTCCAGATTTATTTAGACAGTTAGTCGACAACGGGTAGTTTGTAGAGATAGTGATTCGTATAAACAGCAAGAGAATAATGTTTGAAAAGTAAATAATATACAGAACTAAAATAAATTATTTTGAATTATTATTTTTAGAAATCAAGAGTGATCATGGATTTTTAATAACAGATTGTGAAAGTCTTTAATAAAAATAATGCTTTTAAAGTAAGAAAACCGACAGGCATTTATTTATTATAATGTTTGATTTAATAGTTAATCGTTCAATTGTATACCAGTTTATTATTGGTAATCGTATGAGATAAAAGAGTAGCGACGTACGTCCATTATTATTGCCAGTAAGTGTACACACGTAAAAACTTGCTGAGGTACTGTATATAATTGCACACGACTGTAGCTGACGATTAGTAGACGTTTTTATGTTTTCTAATGCATTATGCCCATTGAAGTACACGTCAAAGTAATGTTAATCGATGGTTTGAAATGTTTGACATGCCTTCAACTTAACATGTGATAAGTTAACGTTAAATAATTTTAAGTAACTACAAGTTAATTGGCTTTGATCTGGGGTCAATAAGTGATATTGTGTATAGCACTATTGACTGTTCAAATTAACTTTTAATTAAGTATTCGTATTTATGTTTTATAAGTTAAATCTTAACTTTCATCGCATCAGCCTACTACGAGTATTTCTACTGTGACGTCATAACGCACTTAGTGGACTGGAATCAATGTAATTGTGTTCCAACGGCCCATCAAAGATCGTCTCTTCCTATATTATCCATAAAAACCATTGTCATAACATTATGTGCCATCATAATTGGCCTGAAGTGTTTGTTAAAAGTTATGGTACAACATACATTGAACTTTCTCCCGTAAAATTATATCTCAAGAAGTAAAAATCTGGATCTAGGACATCACAACACGTTTCGTGAGAAACATTATTTAATGAGATACGGGGTTTTTTAGGC
Source organism: Papilio memnon (assembly GCA_003118335.3). NCBI lineage: Eukaryota > Metazoa > Arthropoda > Insecta > Lepidoptera > Papilionidae > Papilio > Papilio memnon. The sequence continues at coordinate 670,919 of LD688978.1, read as the reverse complement.
AAAATCGAAAATTACCAACTTTTAATATCTATCTAGTAATAAGATGATTTGTTGAAAACGATAAGCTTTTAAAATATTTTAAGAAAATCCGAAATTTGAAAACTAGGTTAGTATTGCATAATATACAAGTATTTAATTATAAAATTATGGAAATAAAAGAAATATTTAATCAAAAACGTATTGGTATTCATTACAATAAAGCATTCGGTTGGAACATTTCAAGGCTGTATTGATAACGATACCGACGTCCGGGTTAAATTAATCAAGAATAAAATTATACAAAAGCAATCAAAACTAAAGCAGCTATTATTATTATTAAAGGCTGTAATACTAATATTATACAAGTCAGATGTCACCTTTAAAATAATGTTTCTGACACAATCGAAACTAACCGTTGCAAGAAGGAAAATCAAGACATTTAAACTGTTTCATGGTTTTAGTTCCGGAACTTGGACAACTATTTTTTATTAGCACACGAAAAAACTAAATCCATTTATAATTTCCACGTATTCCAGTGTACTTTAATTTAGTACCGGTTAACGTTTGCATTTTTTATGCATTATTCTAATTAAATTGACATTGTAGTTCGCTTTGTGCTTTTTGTTAGTTTTTATTATGTCGCTGCAAGTCACAACGGACAAAAGGGATGTTACATGGCAGGGATTAAGATTATCTTAGGATAAATGCATAAAAAAAACATCAAAATCGTTTCTAGATCTAGTTATTGTGATTATTTAATATTTTATTACGCCATTACCGTAGACTATAATCAAAATGTTGCGGATAATCTTTCGGAAAATCGTATTATTAAGTATCATATATCAAAAATATCGTGTACAGTCATCGAGCTATCGCCGCTTTCATTGTAATCACCACAATAAATACATAAAACTCGAAAATTCTTGACCTAATTTGTTGTTTGCGGCGGCTTCGCGGAGGACGTACATTAAAATCATTAAACACCACAAGAGAGACTCGAAACGAGATCAAACCGGATCCAAATCTGAGGGAGCGTATTCTGTAACTGGAGCACTCCGTCGTCTCGAATATCGCCCCTCACCCCCCGCCCCTGTCCCCGCCCCTCGTGTCGATAATAAGATTTCCTTTGGTACGTTGCAACGCTGCAGTTTCTCTTTTTCGCCAATGCACCTGCAATTTAAATCATTATTCTCAAATTTACACACGAATTGCACTATGACAATTCAGATTATTTCTTCCTTAGATAATACCAATTTCAGCACTCTCCTGTAAAGTCCCCTTTTAAAAATGTTGCTTATAACAAACCAGTTTAAATCTAAGAAGAAATAATAAACCTGAAGGTTATCCAAGTCTCGTAGGTTGAATTATGTAATCACAGTGCAAAATTCCTAAAATAAATTAAAATACCACATAGAGATAATAACAGTTGAGACAAAGCGGTCATCATCGTATAGCTATAATGTGCAAGCTAAACTCGAACGAGTAGAGTGGCACAGTTCGTGCCGCAACTAACAAAGCAATATCATAAACGGTAATAAAAAAATCGTATACGATGAATCGCATTTGATCGCAGGTTTTTATAGAAATTCTCGAATTTCACAAAAAACATTATGTCTTGATTGTGTCTCGAACAATGTCAAACAATGGTCAAATTTGCCATTTATTTTGTCTAGTTTACAAATAGGCTAAACTAGACGAAATAAATGACAAGTTTCTATGATATATTTAGTTATTTTATGACTTTTATCACATTTTAAGGCTAGATTCATGATGTCATTAGACGAAAATACAGTTGCCAGCCGAATAATATTAAATTTTATCGGATATCGTTGACAAAAGTTGAATTAATAACTATTTTACGACGATCCTGACATAGATTCTTAAACCGCAAACTTTTTTTTTCATTTCAAGAATTATTTACAAATGGTAATCGGTTATTTTTTAGTTATTGCAAACTTATTACTTATGGAGAACTAGTTTTAGAGCATCTATTTATATTTACATTGATCGTAAAATGCTAATGCAAAAGACATCAACGCGTATCCTAAATTAATAAATAATGATATCACATATTAACTTACATGGGCTTAAAGCCTGTAGAATCATGAATCGTTGACCGACGACACCGAGTAATTATTTTTAATAATTGGCACCGCTAGTTTATTCTCATGTACAAAGATCATTCATTATTCAAATACTGTTCCCAGGTTCATTAATGCCATGCCAATACATGTGTGTTCATGCAATTGGCCGCAAATAAGTGTTTCTACATTATTCAACATCATATTATGCTTTAAATGTATTTCATTAATATAATTTCTTATCCGGGTATGGATACTGGACATAGAATAGACAAAGTTAGTCGATGATGTAAGGATTTTGTGATGATAACGTTCTTATGTTAAATCTATGAAGCAATATATTTTTTTATGATATAGACTAATGTAATCGATTCGAAATATAAAAGAGATATTCGTTCGAGATATTGTTTTAGACATCACGAAACAACGTTGTACGGAATGCAAGTAACATTTATAACGAAACGTTTAGTAACCTACATAAAATGTTTAACAGCGTGGCGCAGCGCTTAAATATACTGTAGCGACAAGCTACCAGTTATCTGCGTGGGAAACTCGAGCATGCAAGTACCGCGAGTAAATCTGGTCAATACATTTTAAGTTAGAATTCGACGCAGTCTGGCCGGCGCGGCGCAGGCTTTGCGCGGGGTATGCGCGGGCGCAGAGCGTCATGCTGAACCATTAATGCGACTAGATTGTGCATCTTTGAGAAGTATCGCCGGTGTCTCGACGCTAATAATTCACGCCGCAATCCACCTATATCTATGCAAGGTATAATCAATTCGCTACCAGCGGCATGTCTTTACTAGGTCAGCAAATTAATTTACTGAGCATCGTAAAATGGAAGAACTTATTGCATAAATTCTTCGTACATTACACGTTTGAGTTTTTTATTTTAAAGAATTGTAGTACTAATAAAATAACTACTGATAGTATAGGTTTTAAGGATGAACTTATTGTGCTGTTACGTTACATATTCCTGTTATAAATTCTTTAGTTCAACCTTGTGTCAGCGGGCGAGTCACGACGTTAGTCCAATTTAGCATATTTATCTGAACTCAGTAGATTTAATAGCTCTGTACTGACAATTGTGTTTTGTTTTAGCATTACAGATACAACTGTACTTTCATGTTTATTTAACTACGCTGTTAAAACATGATTCGCTAAATTAATATCCAGCGAAGCTGTTAAATTCTGACCTACCGATGCTTCAAGTAAATTGGATATAATAATTTCACTTTTATTACAATCTAATGGTAATGTTAAACAATTTAATGGTAAATTATTACGTGGGTACCCAGTAATAATTTAACATAAAATTGCAACAGGCATTTATAAGAGAGATCAAAGGCTGAGCAAGGCAAACGGTCATCTTTAGCGAAATGCCAAAGGTGGCCGCGACTCGCCACAACGCGACCGGTGACGTCGCGTCGCTCTGGTATGCGATTTAGCACCATTTTTGTTCGGCCAACATTCAACATATACGAATAAGGCAATTGCAACTGTTTCCGTCTTTCCTTTAATTTTTATTTCCCCATCATCACTTCGAACTAACAAACAAAGAATTGACCTCAGAAAGCCCGTATTAGATCGTTCTTGTAACAACCAAACTCTCTATTATTTCCTATTCTACTAATCTTTATCAAATTTAATATAATTGTGTATTGTTATATAAATGTTTCTTGCCGATTCCGACCTTGTGTTCTACATTAATTAATTTCAATAAAAATTCTTTTTCCTTTCTCCCTAATGTTAAGCTTTTATTTTTTACAGCTAACGTGAGTAGAATTTAAAATTAATGTTACACATTAACTTTGACAAGATATTGAAGTGAAAATGGCGTTGCACAGATACACTTTCGGGACTGAGTAGCATAGATGCGCTGTATCTAGTATCTTAAATCAAAGTGACAACTGAATCTGTGTTGGCAATCGTGGCAGTCACAGCGCACCTGCACAGTCGGCGCAGTCGGCGCGGTCGGCGATCTACCACAGAACAAGTCAAACCATTACGACGCCGATGTAATGCCAATTAAAGCAAACTATTGTCATTGATCGTATTGATTACCATCTCGATACCTAAAGCATTATTCGAATCCATTTTTAATCTTTGCTCACTTTCAGGGTACATAAAATAAAAGTTCGGCACCCCTCTCGTTAGCCGTAAGGCAGACGAATATCCTTATGTAGCACTATGATTGCTAATTTAGCCATTGATTTTAGTGAAGGCTATGATTAGACTACATTCTTATAGTCAACTCATAATGTTCGCTCAAATAATTAAATCTTATTATCATCATCGTAATAAAGCAAAAATGTGTTTTGTTCGTGTAATCATTTCATTCGACCAGTTAATTTGAAGTTAATCGAACGTGGAGGTATTTTTGTCATTTATTATATTGATTAATTGATGCCGTTCAGTAGAAGATTATTGTTGATAAGCAAGTTTTCAATAACTCTTCGATTATTTTCTAAGTAAACCAAAATACAGTTATCCTGGTTTCAGTGTAATGTTTTATTTTTATTAACCGTTTATATTTGTAAAATATTATCAATTAGAAACTACAGTGGTGTTCTCAATCTTATCTGAAGATTAAAGAGTAAATGTCCGAGTAAAACCCGAAGTCGTGAGGCGAGGAATGCGTGGCGTCGTGATCCGCGCCGGCCATTGTGTCGGCCGGCGGCGGGCGGCTGCGGGCACTCGCGAGGCGGGCGGAGGGGCGCGGGCGCGGGCGTGGCGCAACCCGCTCGTTAACCCACATGCACCACCTCGCAGCCGCCAATAGCTCAGCCGAACTCATCAAATACACATCCCTACCTATGTATAGAAAAAGATAACTTGAACCGATTTTCACACACATTAGTTTTGCAAATCTTCGGACACATTCAGCAGTACCAATATTACTCATATGTGACCGTTAATAGGTTTTAGAATGTTAGCTACATCCAGGTCGATGCAGTGCAGGATGGATTTCCACGTAAAGGTTCAAGAAACCGTTATTAGTATCTTGATGTCAGAAACAACGTAAAGATAGGGAGCGAGGATGAAGGAAGGTCGTAAATTTTATATAATTCGATTTTTTCTAAGAAAACTTCAACTTTAACCCAGTTAATTGTTCCAGTAAAGCTCTGTTTTCACTGGCTAAAATTACTAAGGTGCATTTTAAATATTAACACTTAGTTTGTCACACGACGATTTTATACTAAACAAATTGAATATGTGTAAGATATGAGATGTAATGAAAAGTATCTTGTTGCTAATAATGAGTGCAGTGTAAATACCGTCACTGCAGCGTTGCAGTAATAAAACTTTACGTACAATTTACATATAAATATACATGTTAAGCAACGACGACGTTTAGTACTGATTGAATTTTGAATTTTATGGATCATAGCTTCGCTATTACAGTGTAGTCCGCTAGTTAAAACGTTATAGTACTTAAATTAAAAAATATTTATTACGAAAGATACCACAAAGGTTTACGTTGTTGTTTTTTAATTATAACTTTCGTTTAACGGCTATTACTTAACATTTATTTTGAGTTTCGTTATTACATATAGTTACTTGAGAAATGAGAAATATATCGGATATATTAAAAACTAGATTGAGAGATACAGATACACACAAGAAATTGATACTGGCCGAAAAGATAAATCAAATACTATTGTGCATACGGCCAAAACCAATTGTATTGTAGTGTACAAGGTTGTAAAGTAACCGCGTATTCACGCCTCGTAAGTATCGTCTCCGGCGAGCTCTAGCCGATACGTTCCTACACAGATTATGTTTATATATTCAATATTTCGTCAAATTTCAACAAGTTGTGATTGTATCAGCTGACAGATGTAACTTGAGAGCGGGTGTTTCGCTCCCTCGCGCTTGCTCCAATTCATCGTGTCATTTGACAGACCTTTCTCATTTTACGTGTACAGAATCAGTCATGGGAGAACGATATATTAAATATTACACCTGATATCGACTTAAAATGTTCTTATAATGCTAAAAATGTATGTGTGAAACTGAAAGTTTAACCTATTCTTAATTTAATACTAGTATTGATTGAAATAGTTTCGTAAAAACAATGTTGTAAGCAAATTGCTAGTCTTACTAATATTATAAATGCGAAAATTTAGATTATTTAGATGGATGGATGGATGTTTGTTAGAGTTTGTAGCCTAATCGGCTGAACGGATCTCCATGAAATTTGGCATAGACGTAGATGATAGTCTGAAAGAAAGGCTACCCCCTTTTTTTAATAGTATAATTCCACGCGGACGGAGTCGCGGACGAAAGCTAGTATGGAATAAAGTTTAGTCTTTGCTTTTGTTTGTTTATATAAATTATTTGTCTAAAATCATAAAACAAATATTAAGATAAAAATCACATTCCTCAACTTATTCATGTAACGCTTGACACTCGACAATTCTTATTGGTTATGCGATACATATATGAATTTTGTATTTGAATATTGCAGAATCTCATTCGATTACTATGAATGAAATTAATGCATGCATTTTATGTTAAATATTAATTCGTTTAAAATTTTGAATGATTGATTTTGAATGATGAATGAATGAAAATTTTGAATTAATGAACTTTTTCAATACTTCGATTAAAGCATCACTAATATAATAACAGACTATACTTACTTAATAATTCAAATGTGAGTTTGCTAGTAATTGTGATTAGTTTTCACTGTTGAGTGTTTAGTTTAAATGCGAGCGTCACGAGATGTTCGCTCGACCACTACGTGACTAGTTCGGCCTATTTAACACAGGCCCCGAACACGAACCAGTAGTTTATTAATTAAACATTCGAATACCATGTACAGGCGGATTCAATTAAATAATCGCTAAGATAAAATACCACTCTAAACAAAATGTTATCTGCAATTATTTTAATTAAAAAAAAATAAAAGTTTAAGGGTTTCGAAATATTGGGGTATGTAGGTACATTTTCAATCTACCATTTTTATAGTAGTTTAGCAATGTACAACTAAAACTACTAGACATTGAGCTTTTTCGGCTCGAAAATTAATTGTTGAAATGCTTTATTTTCAGATTCATCAGTCGTCGCGTCGAGCTTCAGCGACTTGTGATCAATATCATGGAACAGCAAGAGCTCTGCAACGCTGCCACCGAGAGCCTGCCGTGCTGAGTCCTTGTCGCCCACAGTACGGGGTTGGGGTGAATAATGGGAAAAAGACACGTTCGGATCAAGTTTGCACATTCCATTGGTCCGCCTCTTGATTTGAACAAGTTGGGTAGGTCCGACTAGCACCCCAACCCACGCCCCCACTTACTCATTATCAGTTACCGACGCTCTAGCGACTGCCAATAAAGTACAAGTCATAATCGGGTTATACATTATTCAATTATTTAAATTTAGATTTATTTACTTTAGTACAAACCTTAATCAGAAAAGGAATACGGCGACATAGCCGATGTTGAAGAACGAACCGGGCCGTTGTCCTCGGTTAAAACAATAAACTGTAGTCATGACGGCCACTGCACCAGAACTGTCCAAGTCAGATTTCTTTGATTTTGTGACATCGAATGACGTTACTGATGCCCAGTACAAACAACAGATGAGATCTGTTAATGTGTTCATGGAATCGCCGGACTCGAGGTCGAACCCTTTGTTGTCGGAAGAACCGAAGGAACAAAATAACAATAGCTTATTGAGCGTGGCGGGAGGACAATCTGCTATTAGTAACAGTATGGCCTCGGCGACCACTTCGAATACGTTACAAAGTTTTGATTCCATTTGGAACGTAGATCGGGACCGAGATCGCTTAGAAACTGCGATGTTAGAAGATCTCAACAAATTCTACTGGAATCAGGATAGTGAAATAAACGGTGCGCATCCTTGTACCGACACCGCTATTTCCAACAAACTAATTAGTAACAACACAGACGGTCAAATTTATACTCTGACCGTTCTGAACCAAGACATGGGAGAACCGAACCCTAACCGATACTGGACAAAGGAAGAAGACGTCTCAATGTCGAGTCCTACTGACATAGAGCAGCAATCCTCTCTAGACCTCGAGTCGATATTAAATATGAACGGTTTCCCTAACGACTTTAGTCAAGATTCATTAACTACTAATATACTACCAAAAGTTGAAAACTTCAATTACGAAGAGACGGAATCAGAGAATCAAAGTGCGGACATGAGCACAAGTAGCTTGGTTAAAGTGGAACCCTATAATTACGATGAAAATGACTTTCAGAGTAACGATAAGAAAGATGATTCATGTAGTTCTATTATAGGGACTCCGAGCATATTAGATAGTCAAGTAGAATTTAACAACAACAATAACGACTGGAAGTTAACAGATCAAAACACGGAATCTAATGAGTCCTTACTGAGAAGCGCTCTCCAAGGGAAAGCTTTTATTAGATATAGCACGATACAAAAGAGTAATATATCGAAGATAGATGCTGAGACGGAGTTGAAAAGGGTTATCATAAATAACAATAATAAAGCTGACGTTCCATCAATGTACCCAGACAATAAAGATAGTGAAACAGAACTTTTGATGGCCATCGCACCACAGAATGGAAACGTAAATATATCAATACTATTAGAAGACCCTACTGCGACTGTCATTGCAAATGGTGACAATCCGACCTCGACTCAAAGTGTTGACGATATTCTACTTTCACAATTAGATGCTAATTATCCTGATGACTACGAGAAACTAAAACGAATAGCTACAGAGTTAGGCGAGTCCGTGCAGCCGTTTTGCACCGTCGAGCCCATCGACCCGACTCGGAGTGTTTACAATATTCATCATGTAAACGGTGAATTAGTGACGATGATACCTGCGAGTGAAGTACAAATACCCCAGCACTTACAAATTGTGACCACGTCACCCGCAGTGACCAGCACGAAGTCTGTTAACAAGAAATATAAGCGGATTCAAAACAAGAATCCTCCGCCGTCAACGCAATCACCGTCAGGGACCGCAATACAAGCGGCTACATCTACGTCGAACGGCGTTAGAAAAGAAAGATCTCTACATTACTGTTCGATCTGTTCGAAAGGTTTCAAGGATAAATACTCCGTGAATGTACACGTTCGAACACATACGGGAGAAAAGCCTTTCTCTTGCTCGCTTTGTGGTAAAAGTTTCCGACAAAAGGCGCACCTGGCGAAGCATTATCAAACGCACATCGCCCAGAAGAGCGCCGCCGCCAATGGGACGGCAAAACCTACTAAGCAAAGGTAACCGTAGCACCATCGCTAAACTTTCGTCGGTATGCAAAGATAGTCAAAGGAACTTTGTTACAGTGAGAGTGATTTACTAAATAAATACGTAAAGGCTGACATATCACAGAGGAGTTGGTAAGGTGCTAAATAAACTAGTAGTTATAGAGAAATAAGGCAGTTGTGTATGGTGAAACATTCGTTGGATACTCGAGGCCGTAATGATATTTGTTAATTTGTACGTAATTCCGTCCGTTACCGAAATACTTTTAGGTTTAGCTAGTTTTAGCTAAGAACAAATACAGTTAAGTAAAATTAATTGTGAGATATTTTCCACTCTCCGTTCCATAATTATTAGTCATGTCTACGTTTTAAGAAATATAATGTAATCTGTTATTTTGTACCATCAACTAAAGTAAAAGTGTCGTTTATTTTTCAATGATCTTTATTAGGAATCGATAATACTCAGAGTTTTTTTACTATATCAAACCGCAAGAAAGACTTAATTCTTAAAATAGTTTTTTCTACTATTTATATTGTAAAAAGTTATCAGATTAGTTGCCAATAATGATGTGCAGCTTAGGATTATCTACGAGTTCGCCGGCGCCGTAATTTCTCCCGCAGAGCGACCGACTAAACTTTCTAAAAAATAAAATAAAAAAAAACAGAGCAAAAGAACGAGCATTCAGTACCCACCATCTTTCACCGCTCGACTATCGTATCTATACATAACATTCCTCTTAGGTCAATTTACCGCGTTCGTTTTTTATGATTTGTCTACACTGTACAGTGAATGAAGTTGAAATCTAATGATAGACATTTGTTCCTTATTTTACAATCACAATTTCTTTAAAAGGCTTTACAAAACATGGTCTTTATTTTATAACAGCATAAATAGCGACGAATGATAAATAAAATTGATTACGTCATAACCATTGTTAGACTAGAAAAATGTACTGTGAAGTATTAAATTCTAGGTATTAGAATGGATTTTCAAAACAGTGTACATTCCAGTGAAGGGCAACATAATCCTGATATTACTTTCATCGTATAGGAGAGGCGTTATTATTGTCAGAACGCTATAAATTTGTAATAGACGTGGTACTATAACTGCAGTGTTTAAAATTTGTACTCCCTTTCTCATCCAATTGGCCTTTCTTTGTTTTATCCCCGCAACATCGTCATTAAATTTCACCTCACTTGCTATTAAGGAACTTATTGTTTCTAAACTACATATTGATTTAGATGATAGAGAATATTTCCAACTGTATCAAATTAAATTTTCTTTAATTACTTGAAATCAAATCTGTGTTGCTTTCATTTTGATATTGTGTGGGAACTGCGTTTTGGTTATATTACAAATAAAACTTTCACTTGCTTTGAGATTCGAGGGTCCACATTTAACGAACCTATCAAAAATGTTCTGAGTTTCTGGCAGATAAGTAAGAACACATCGTATTAGAAAAATACGCATTTTGCATTACTCTTGTCGTAATACATGATTTAAATAATTGAAACAAAACGACCTGCTTTCATTTGAGAAAGACAAAATTACTTCCTTTGCTTATGTCTATATTATAGGTTATCTATCCAGTTTCCGCAAAAACAAGACCTACGCACTTAGGCGATTTCTTTTTATGTATCGGATGTCATAACGGCAACATATTCATTAGATTATATTAGGTGCGGATGCTGGAATTGTAATTATTATCAATCATTTAATTTCGCGGCTTAAGACAAACGTTATTCATTCTAGCTAGTTTTTTTTAGCAAAACAACATCGCTTCCTTCCTTAATAAGATAAAAAGGACAATAAATTTTTATAAGTTTTATAATTAACAAAGCAATCACTAATTACTTTTTATTTATCATCTACTAGCTATTGCCCGCAACTTCGTCTACGCAATATTAAGATAAAAAGTAGCCTATAATATGTCTATGTCAGCTACCCTTCAGTGAAAGTCCGGTCGAAATCGGCCTAGCCGTTTCGGCGATTACCCGGAACAAACGCGGCTTGCAGGCAGACAGACAGACAGACAGACAATTTTTTTTAAATGCGGTTTTCGTCACCAGCAACGCAAATACATCATCTTCCCGAAATCTGGATTTTTTCTTTTGATATTACAAACTGACACTCCAATTTTATTATGTATATATGTATAGATTTGAAACAGTTTGAGGTATTTAAAAAAATCTTATTTAGATATTATTAGAACACAAAAAAACATTATCTAATTTAAGCTCTGTGGGTAAAATTATGGCCACAAATTCTTGTTATGTTTGCACTTCAATTGGTTTATAAGAACTTTTTACATTTTGATTACCTTATTGCAACATCTTTTCTTGCCAAACTTTTAACATTGTAAGTATTAAAAGTTGTCAAACACTGCCTTATAAGTAATGTTACAGTCTGAGTGAGAGATTTTAATTATAAAGTATACTGATAATTAAAATGCATGTCGAACTGTATGTGATGTCATATTTTTCCAAAATCATATTTACAACAATAAATAAAAACTGTTTGTATAATATTTACATAAGTTTCTAAAATTTTTAATTCAATTAGCAACGTTAATTTCATTTTATTGTTTTCTCCAACGGATTAATAAATCTTCGGCTTCAAACAGTAAATATATATTTCTATAAATTGTTTTGAAATAAATCTACAATGTTGTGTTTTGTCGAGTTTATATTATATATTGATTTTTATTCAATGTAATAAATGATTAATAAAGAAATCCTTTATAAATACTCATTATTTGTAAATATGTACAACAGAGAGATTTAAGGAAAATTAATTTTGAGACTTAAATTTATACTCTACCACTTGTATCTCATTAGATGGTATTTTGAAAGTTAGCGAATTTATAGATTTTATAAGATGTAAGAAACTTTTTTGAGAGATTTACCAATTAGACATAAGTGACTATGGCTACCTTAATTATTACGAGCTCGTATAAATAATGGTTGTTAATATATTCTTGTAATATATTATGTTGGTTTTTGAGAACTTATTTCAAAACAAAAGACGGATTTATTAATATTGATCGATCATTATTGCATTTGTTCCTGAGTTGATTATTAGTTTTTATTGATTGTAATATCTCGTTTATAAGATTATATGATTAATTCGTATATGAATAATTTAAAGACCGTGTAATGTCCATGTTAGATTTAAGGACGATGTGGATGATGTTAAATTATCAAGCATTTGGTGTCTTTGAAGTGGTGTTGTAAATATTTTGCTATTTATTCTGTGGTTTCGCCAGTTGCTCAATACGTCAAGGGCTAAATTTGTATGGAATTGTCCACTTCATCCTTAAAACTGAGACCGTCCTGTACAATAATTTCATTATTTATTTTATAGAATTATGGTTAAGTTTACAAAAGGACACAAAAAAGGTTATTGTAATTTTTGATTAACCCGAGCTGTGATTTTGCTTACGTTTATCTATAGACGCAGTGTCATTTAAATACATCGAATTGTAAACCATTAAGAATTAGTAAACGAATGTATTTCCTTAGTTGGCACTGCATCCGAAACTCTCATGTCTTCCCGTCATTATCTATCATATCATACTTTTGTTTAATAAGAAATAATAATAGAGTAATAAAAATAATTTTACATGAAACTAAAAATATCCAAGATTTGATACTTTTTACCATAGAACACCAACATTCGAATTCATTTTAATACTGCTTAATTTAATAGTTTTAATAACTATTAAAAAAATTCTAAACTTAAAAAAGAAACCGAATGTTTGAATATTTTCTCAATTTTATCCGTAATATAAAATTGGTTACAAATAACAATAATTAAACATAAAGTACGTTTTTTAATAATTATAAAATATTAATTTTTAAGTTTTGTCTTAGATTTTTTTTAATCAATCAAAATAATTTCTATATTTTCGTATTAAGCAAAGGTATGATGTGAAATGGGAGCCATGTTTCTGTCAGATTAAATCTGGTCACATTTATCAGTATCAGATACATTTAGTAAGTTTCGTATCGTTTAATGAACTTTAGCTACCATAATTTTTACATCGTTTACAGTTTTGTATTGAATTTCTTATATTTTTTACTTTCCTACTTAAGTTTTGCTAATAAAATGTTTTTATAATATGAACGTTTTTTATTATGTCCTCTTTCGTATTTCCTCTTCTATACTAATGTAATAAAGCGTAAACACACACTTCTTTGTTGCCTAAGATGTCAGCAATTACAGCATATTTTTGAATAATTCCTTTTTTAGTAAAAAGTCTCACACTTACGTTACGCTTTAGGCTATATATTATCATGCCATTAAACTTAGGGGGTAAATATTTTGGATAAAAACCCTAATGTGGGAAAGAGACCATAAGTTGCTGCTAACATCAAGGAACCAAGATTGCCATAGTAAGGTATTTTGACATTTGCATTTGCGAATTTGACAGATGTTAATAATAACGTTTTTATAGTTTCATGCGGATGAAGTCGCACGCGAACAGCTAGTAGCTAATAAAAGAAGATCAACAATAAAACGTTGTACAGTAAGAGGTTAATTCTTTAAAAATCCTGAAATGTTTCAATCGAATATATTTCCCAAACTATAACATAAATAAAGCATATGTTCAAGTGATTATAACTAACATTCCATACATGTAATTGAAGTCTAAATAATGAAATAATTAAAAAAATCCTTAGTATTACTGAATAAAATAGCATTGTAATAAATGTTAGAGACGAATACAAAAGGTGCATATAAAACAGGCGCGGGCCATCTTTAAGAGGCATTGTTCGCTCGGCTCCGACCTCCCCTGGCTGTACGGCAATTACTTCTATTGTATGTAACACGATGCTATCTAACGCTTCCGATGGATTTACGTCAACAAATCTGCTTTCCATGCATTGTTTTATGTAACAAGTTTAACCGGACAGTGTCTATGGCCGGGTAATAATCATCCCACAAATGCACTACCATAACTCGCTTCTTAGTGATATAATTGCAGATCTTTATAACAAAGATTCAAATTAAATAAGCAAACGCATTCTTACAACATTCTAATCTATACTAATATAATAAAGCGTAAACACACACTTCTTTGTGGCGTAAGATGTTAGCAATCACAGCATATTTTTGAATAATTCTTTTTTTAATAAAAACCCCTACAATTACGTCACGCTTTAGGCTATATATTTTCACGCTGTTAAACTTAGGGGGTAAATAAATTGGATAAAAACACTAATGTGGAAAAGAGACCATAAGTTGCTGCGAACATCAAGGAAGCAAAATTGCCATCGTTGTCATTTGTGCATTTGACATTTGCAATTGAGAATATCACAAATGTAAATATTAAAATAAAGTTTTTATAATTTTAAGCGAATGAAGCCGCATGGGAACAGCTAGTTAGTTATAATGATATAGAGCGTCGGTGGCTCAAAGGATAAGTACTTGATATGTAATGTGTATACATCTCCGAAGAATTTGAAAGATATGTGTGAAATCAACCCTCATTACTGCTTGTGTAATCAACCCCATCGTGCTTGACTATAGCCAAGTCACCCCCAAGTTTTGGTAAGATCCAAACCACTCAGTGGGGACGTATAGTCAGCTGATAATAATATTTGAAAAAAGTATATTTTTGTTACAGATTAAATTCGCACGATGTAAAAAAAACTTAAGAAGTAGGCAAAACTAGATAACATTTACAACCTCTACTTAGATAGAACTTAGGCCTGAGAGACTATGATTTATCAAGATTTATAGCAATAAATCTTTTCAAAGGATCTAAAAATGGCGAATGTTTACGTTTAAAAAATACATGCAAGCTTTTTCTCACGTAAACATGTGTGTGATGACACGGTTGATTAATACGGAGAGCGATAAGAACATGCTTACGACTTCAAATCCAGTGCCGACCGCATGAATATTTACAAGACATTCGCAACGATAACCGATAATGTATTTCTTAAATATAGGCTTCGGTTAATCGTTAAATTGAACCTAAGACCTCTACGGGCTGTTTAGAAAGCTGAATGTTAATTATCAAAATACAA
>LD688978.1:626760-638948 GCA_003118335.3 Papilio memnon | reverse complement strand
ATTACAAACAGACACTCCAATTTTATTATATGTATAGATACAGATATAGATATCTATACTAATATAAAGCGTAAACCACTACTTCGTGGCGTGTGATGTCTGTAATCATAGCATATTTTTGAATTATTCTTTCTTTAATAAAAAGCCCTACACTTACTACACGCTTTAGGCTATATATTTTCACGCTATTAAACTTGGGGAGTGAATAAATTGTGTGAAAATACCTTCTTGTGGTAAAGGGACCACAATCTGCCAACATTAAGGAAGGTTATTATAACGGCAATTTTGACATTTATAATTGAGAAATTGCCAAATGTAAACAATAAAATAAAGTTTTTATTACTTCATGCGGATGAAGCCGCACGAGAACAGCTAGTAGATAGATAGAGATAAACTTACGAATCATTTGGACATTACAGTTGATATATAAAAATAGTTGCTACATTGTAGCGTGGTAAATTGTAAAATTCTGTTCATTTGCTGTACAGCAGTAAAGAATTATTAAGACTATACAAATTGCCAAAATATATAGACCGACAAGGATAAGTTACTCGGTGGGTATAAGTCAAACTAAATTATGACAATTTATTAACACCACATCAATGACAAAAAAGTGCCATCATCATCTTTGTTGTATTGTATTGTATTGTCACTTTTTCTTTTATAGAATTTCCTACGTTTAAGTAGGTTTTACAGACATTTCTAATCATGATAGCATCTGCTTTCATCGGGCCAATAACCCTTGTTTGGGTATAACATATTAATTTGTAAAAAAAAAAATGGTCTAGGACAAACCTATAGTCAACTAGAAGTAGTAAAATCTTTTTTTATACCAGAGAGAATGAGAAAAAAATCTTTCAATATTAAAATTATACATTTTATAATTTACTAGTCTTCCTGCCTCCTGACGACGCCCATACATGTAAGCAATAAGTACGCTGAAAACCAGCGACAAGTTCAGTGACAAGCTGGAGGCCGCATCAGCTTCTTCTTATGGCCAAGAACTGATTTGTATTTTTTGTGATTAATTAATCTGTTTTGTAAATTTCGTGTTTTTGGTCAATGAACAATGTTTTTTTTTTAACGTGAGGTATTGTGTAGTGTAGTATTTAACTTACTCCCTCGATGTAATTGCGCACGTTGAGCTTCTCGTTCTGTGAGTGCGCCATGTCGTCACCGGCGCCCATCGGCAACAGCAGCACGTTGCGGCCGCTCGCCTCCTGCAGCGTTATCGTCACCGGGATGGACCCGCCCTCGCGGGACATGTCCGGCTCCGTCTAAACAACAATATCATTCTGTTGTCATAGATCAATGATAAGTACATGTTTGCTCAGTTTGACTTAATAAGGTATAATCGCCAAAAGTGCTCTTTCATTTAGTCAAATTCTAACAATTAATCACTTGGACATC
The DNA here is from genome assembly GCA_003118335.3 of Papilio memnon. Lineage (NCBI taxonomy): Eukaryota > Metazoa > Arthropoda > Insecta > Lepidoptera > Papilionidae > Papilio > Papilio memnon. Next base: position 637,538 of record LD688978.1, on the reverse strand, counting down.
ACCAGAGATATTCAAATATATAGAGCAGACATATTTAACACTCCACTTGTAACATTTTTTACATAATCATCGCTAACGCTATCTATTAATAGCTCAAAACCACATTATATAATTGTGTGTAGGTGTCATTAAATAATATCTAATAATATTTAGGACTATTTCAACAAAAGATGGAGCTTTTTATAATTTTGTAAAACGTTTTATTAATGTCAACACAGGAACACACTTGACAGCCGGTAGTACCTTTCAGAAAAAGTACCGGTGAAAAAAATGTTCACTATGCCTCGTCTATACATTATTTAAATGTCTTTGGTTTAGATAGACTGTGGCAGAGAGCAGAACAAAATATACTGAGTTCGCAGTGAGTGTGCATACCTGGTAGATGAGCTTGGTGGCCCTGGCGGCGGCCTGGTAGTGCGGGTGGTCGGGGTTCTCCGTCCAGGCGCGCCCGCTCTGCGCGCTGATGCGCATCTTGTTGGGCGAGCCGCGCTCCGCCCACTGACACATTATTTTTTAATTTATTTAATACTGTTCACATTGACACATTGTTACTTGGTTACGTGTACCTGTACTTACGTGAAGAAATACTAGCTTTTAGTATCATAATGTAATCAACAGATATTATACGTCGTAAGAGAATCTGCATAAGTTACACCAAACATATAATAAAGCTTTTAGAGAACAAAACACAAAATGACTATTTGTATCTTATATCAATTTTTTTTGTCTATAATATACTTATTACTTCTTCATTATATGTTCTTTAATCATCATAGGACTATTAAAACTTGTAATATTTAATTTATGTTTTTATAATTTAACATGTAATAACTAATAGCTATTCACATATGGATACTAAATCATAAAACTTGAACCTCTTAACATTAAGAAACCAATATAAAAACTAAAGTTATAACGCAACATATAAAATTACCTTTTTGTTAACATAATCAAAGACAAGTTTCTCTACTTCCTCCGGTTCTTGGTTGGGGACGATACGTATGGAGAATTTGCCGATTACCTTTCCAGGGATCACTGTCTTCGCGCCAGGCTGGAACGCGGCGCCTGTAGAAAATACATAGCAACAATAAAAAAAATGAAAGGAATAGGAATAATCTGTTATCTATACTTCTATACTAATACGATAAAGCGAAAACACACACTACTTAGTGATGTAGGATATCAGCAATCACAGGATATTTTTGAATAAAAATCTTAGGGAGTAAATAATTTGGAAAAACCCGTCATGCGGACAAGGGACAAAAACTACAAGCTGGCAACACCAAGGAAGTAAGGTTGCCATGGTAACAGTAATCGCTATCCAATATCAAAGGCCTTCGTTGTCATTTGCACATACGAATTTTGACTTTTGCAATTGAGAATTTCACAAATGTAAACAATAAAATAAAGTTCTTTATAATTTCATGCGGAAGAAAACACACGGGAACAGCTCGAACAATATAAATCTACATTTTAACAGATATAGAATTAATTAGATACAGTTCTTTAGTAATAAAGTGATTTTTTTTATAAGTGACATTACAGAACCGAAACTAAAGGAAATATTAGACATACCTTCAATTCCGTGCAACGAGAGACTGGGATATCTCCAGCGATGCATCAGTACTTGCTCTTTGACCCCATTGTGTAGCAATTTGTGGGCGTTTATTGTGCGCCTATAAATATATAGACAGCTCAAACAATATGACCTTTCATTTACAATAAACGAATTTTTATTGTTGAAGCAAAGTGTTTGTTAGTTGAGAGTATCTACTACTATGGGACATGAATTAATTAGTCTTTATAACCAAAAGTCTTTATAAATAATATTATCTATATCTATACTTCTATACTAATATAATAAAGCGTAAACACACACTTCTTTGTGGCGTAAGATGTCAGCAATTACAGCATATTTTTGAATAATTCTTTTTTTAATAAAAAGCCCTACACTTACGTCACACTTTAGGCTATACATTTTCACGCTATTAAACTTAGGTGGTAAATAAATTGGATAAAACCCTAATGTGGGAAAGAGACCATAAGCTGCTGCCAACATCAAGGAAGCAAGTTTGCCATGGTTGTCATTTGTGCATTTGAATTTTGACATTTGCAATTGAAAATTTAAGAAATGTAAAAATTAAAATAAAGATTTTATAATTTCATGCAGATGAAGCCGCACGGGAAGAGCTAGTATTATTTTAAAGATACAAGTAGATAAATCGTACATGGATATTGCTTTGGTAACCTTAACCACTACGTCTTTCTAACTGATGTTCTAAGCAGTTCCCAGTATAATTTATAAACATTTGGATAATGTGACTACCAATATCTTGTATGGGGTCTAATCTATTGTTTTAAAAATTAAACCTATATTTAATTATCTCATCACTGACTCTGTCTAATCTTGTAAGTTAAAAGGCGTGAAGTTTTACACAGAACATAGAAACTGTTATCAATGCGAATTGATATTTTCATTAGCAAATAGTATCGACACAGCATTGAAGTTAATAATAGCAACACATGATTGCTACATAGTGCAAACTTGATAAAATATTACTGATAAATAAAATTACATGTAACACTGGCTTGTTTATACACATCATGGGGAAATAAAAAATCAAGAGTTAAATGCATTCATTTTTTAAAGTTTTAGTACCAATCTAGTTTGTATGTATTCGATTCACGTAATATCTACTGGACCGATTTTAAAAATTCTTTCATCATTAGAAAGGTAATTTATTTGTGAGAATAATAGGCTTTATTTTTTTTCACGCGGGCGACGTCGCGAGCAACAGCTAGTTTACTATAATATAGTAAAAAAGTGGATTTTTTCAGTTGTTATGTCAGATAAAGATAAGTAGTTGTAATTAAATGATTGCTAAATGCTAACAGATATTGTTATCTTCTTGATGGATTTAGAGAGTGATAGTATTTGTTTAAATGCCCTATCGGGATTTATGAGTACAAAATATCTTCTGATAATACCATATGTGTACAATACAAAATGTTTTGTTTCAATAATTTTAGTCAGAAATCCAAATAAATAGAATCAAAAAAGTAATTATTAAGTCTATTAAAACAAATGAATGTATAGCAATAATTGTACAACAATATTTATATCAATCTCGAGTATGCCATTATTAACTATAACAATAGCTTCACCTTGAAAAAACTTTTATTAGTAGAAAAAAAAACAATTACATAATATTGTATTTGAGTATTCAATAACTCAGCCTATTTGACATAAGTTACTTTTTTAAGATATCTTAATAGATAACTTTTTTCTTCATACAAATTTGACTCTATTGATGCTAAAAGAAAAATCTTTATTTTAATTACCTGTATGCTTCAGGATCAAAATCAATGCTGGAGTAAAGATTTTTCTCATTTTCTGTCATCGGAGCCACGGACTTGTAGATATCAGTTATAAGAATCTTACCGTCTTTATCAACTAATTCATTCATAAGATATATTAGATCAGTCATTGCTAAAAAATAATTACAATTTGTTAATGTATATAAAAAATTACGTAAAACATAATATTTATGACATGAAACATCTTCCCAAAGTAGTTATTTAAAGTTGTATTCTATACTTGTTACCATTTTTTTTTAATTACCTTCATGAACTGTTCCTCCATATACACCACTGTGAAGATCGTTTTTAGCGCATTCAACCTCCAGGAAGTAGTAACTGATTCCTCTCAGTCCATATGTAATGCAAGGCTTGGTGGTCCCTAGCCAATAGTTATCAGATATGCATACATAATCAACATCATCAAAGAAACCTTCTGGTTTCAATTTGCTCATAAGTAACTCATCTAAACCTTCAGAACCAGACTCTTCCATGCATTCAAAAATGAATTTCAAATTCACGGGTAGCTACAAAAAAAAATATATATCAACATTAGGACATAGATAAATACATGACTAAACATTTTTAAACATAAATTATGAAGATATAAAGTTAATACCTATACAAGTTGTTTGCCTAGTTAAAACACCTTGGTCTTAATCCTTATATTACCATAATACAAACTACATCCATTTATTACATAACATATTAAGTTTGAATATGTCAAGGAAGGATTCCGAGTTTTTGGGTGTGTTTACTCTAAAGCTTCAGTTTTTACTGTGTATTCAAAACGATTGCAATACCATTATACCAATAATTTCAGTTGTAAAATTAATGTTGTTTTCTAAACAGACTGTGTACTCTGATTACATAGAGTACACAGTTTAGATAACAACTCACTTATTTGGTCTGAACATATTGTAATTTCAAATGAAAATTCCTTTGTTGCTTACCTCTTCTCCAACCCCTTTATAAGCATTAATAGCATGAAGCCAACCAAGTACTGGGCCTTTATCATCAGTTGAACCACGGCCAAATAATTTTCCATCACGCTCCTGCAGCTCAAATGGTTCCGAATCCCATCCATCAGACTTCAAAGCTGGTTGCACATCCAAGTGTCCATAAACGCAAATGGTATTCTTCTTCGGGTCCTAAAATATGTTTTTGATAGTGGGTTTATTCTTATTTGTACAAAATTAATCAGTCTGTAGAAATCTACTCATTAATAAAAACTAATAAGAAAATACTAAACAATTATTAACGTATTGCCACTGACGTGTTACGCGGCAAAGTTGTTGTAAGACCATAAAATGATTATGAAAAATACTTACATTTCCTAATGTACCGACTAATACTGGTGGTAATGCTACTTCTGTGCCATCAATTTTTTGGAATCCCACATCCCGAAGTTCAGTAGTCGCTCCGACTTCTTTTAGCTTATCTTGCATCCATTTAACCATACGCACACAATCATTTCGGTACTTTACATCACAAGATACTGAAGGAATTGCAACTGCATCTTTAAGAAGTTGCTTGTAAGAATCGGTATTCTGATCGACAAACGTGAAAATTTGCGGCAATATTTTATTTGCCATAATTTTAGGGACTTGCTTAACTGTAGTTGAATAAAATAAAGTAAAATCAACCGGCCGAAATGTACGAGCGAACAATGTGCGACTACTTTTCAACAAACTGCCTCGACAAACTGAATTAATCAACATTTTTGCACCTCTTTGTAGTCGGTGCAGCCAGTGATGTTCTTTGTCGATTATTTAAATCGATTTAATATGTATAAAAATAACCTCAAGTTCATAATAGATCGTTTATTATGCATGTATGCTTTGCGTTCGTTTTGTAACATTTTATTTTGAGTCTTACACGCGAATACATGAAAATATAGATTGTCAATTAGAAAAGGTTAATAGTCATCTAAACAAGTGATTATATCTGTAACATATTATAAAAAAAATAACTAAAAAAGCCATTTATTTCGATTTAAACTTTCTATAAATCGATTTTTAACGTATTTCAAATCGGTAATAAAAGTTACGCAAGAAGGACATCACTATTAGAACTGTCAAAATTCAGATAAGTTTTGTCTGTCAAAACCACCACTCCTACAGTGGTAATTGGGATCATTGGGGTAATTGGCGTCGTTCAATTTAATAAAAAGGGCCCGTATTAAAACAACACAATTAAAGCGGTATTCATTTTATTGAAAGATGAGTGTCTTGTTTTTTTTATTGTGAACATAATTAATAACAATCAACCTCTATAAATTAGAAACATTTCAGTTATTTTTATTTCTATGAGATAGTTTCCCAACAAATTGTTTTAAGTAAACATCAAAAATTTATTTAATTAATTTATTTAAATAAGCCATTAGCCAAAGCATTTTTTAAATTACATCATAGTTAAGATAAGTTAAACGAAAAATGTCCTATATACAAAATATTTATTACTTAAATCTATTTGCTTCTTATGCTGACGATCTTAACAGTTGACAGTACGGAGTATTCTGAAAACAAGATAATTACATAAGCATTTTTTTATTTATATGTCAAACCTGAGACTCCTAAAAACCCATTAAATGAGTGTAGAAGTTAGTCATATTTGTCCCGGACTGATTTCCATTATGCCAGTACAGTAGAACAGCTTCACTGGCATGGCAGTTAAGGTGTCCCGTATTATATTAGTTGTGTACCATCGCTGTATTGACATAGGTTGGATCACGATGATCGCGTGAAAATATACAGCCTATTAGTAAAATAGCGCGTCGAGCGTAGGGCTTTTTATAAAAAAAATAATTCATAAATATTTTACATAACAAATAAGTGTGTTTACGCTTTATTTTTACAGACTTCCCAAAAAGAGGTTATCAATTTGTCCGAATTTTTAATGTGTTTTATATTAGTACGAGCTGTTCCCGTGCGGCTTCATCCGCATGAAATTATAAGAATTTCAAATGTCAAAATTCAAATACACAAATGACACCAAAGGCCTTTGACATTGGATAACAATTATCGTTACCATGATAATCTTGCTTCTTTACTATTTGCATGTAGTTTCTGTCCCTTTCCCATATGAAAGTTTTTTTTTCCAATTTCTTCACCTCCTAAGTTTAATAGCGTGGAAATATATACTCTATAGCGTGTTCCAAGTGTAGTGATTTATTAAAAATGACTAATTCAAAAATATACTGTGATTTTCGACATCCTACATAACAAGTAAGTGTGTGAAGGTTTTATTATATTAGTATAGATAGATATATAAAAAACTAGTGTAAACCGGATCAACTCACCCCGAGGCGGCATCATTGGGGATAGTATCTGCGTGTTGTTTGAAAAGCGTGTCCGCGTGCTTGGCGAGCCAGTAGGTGAGCAGCGCGGCGGCGAGCGTGGCGGCGGCGCCGGCCAGCGCGGCCGCGCGCGCCCCGCCCCCGCCGCTGCGCACGAACACGCGCGCCGACATCGCCGCCCACACTGACTCCGTCCACGTCGAGTACAGCCCGGACGACATGTCGTAATCTGGTAACAAGCAATCTTCAATGCGCGGTTCTCATTTGCCCAGTACAATAACTGGATTGTCTATCAACTGGCACAGTGTGAACGCTAACTGACGCCAGTGAGTTCATATAATCTATGACTGACCGTCGCAACTGTCCAACTCTAATGGAATGAATAGCTGAATGGTGTGAACCGGGCATGAATGAATACTATTATAAAAATATCACTATTGTAGTTGTATTTGACATTAAAGCTAGGGTTTCTTTGATATATCAGATCACTTTACAACCAAATTCGCAATCGTCTTGGTGTTTTTTTACTCTGCGGGAATATTAAAAAATTAAAGCATACCGAAAAAGACATAAAATTAGAATTTTTAGTGTACTTAAATATCAATATTGCAATTAATGCGGCAGTACCGTACCTTGTATTAAGAATGCGGGGCTAACCGCCTGCGTGAAGTTCATCGTAGTCTGCATGCAAACGCCAGTTTTGTTCCAGCCGCGCAACCAGTAATATGAGAAGCCCTGCCACAAATATTACATTCATACTAAACTAGCATTCGCCTGCGACTCCGACTACGTGGAATTTAAAAAAAGTTACTTTTGCCCTTGTGATATTCCAGACTACGCTATACGTCTATGCCAAATTTCATCGAGATCTGTTTATCAGTTTACGCTACAAACTCTAACAAACCTCCATCCATCCAAACTTTTCCATTTATTATATTAGTATGATACTAATTTATTCTTGCTAATGTCGAGGTCTAATTTTAGTCCCTTTACCTTTCCACCCTTTTCTTAAAATAAACGGATGGAAATGAAAAGTGGATTTGACGGCGGAGGAGACGCATGGGAAGGAGAATCCTATTTATATACGTCTCCTCGTCCGTCGATTAAGGGTAGGCAACGCATTTGCCATTGCGGAGGTCTATGGGCAGCGGTCGCTTCGCCATTTCTGCGAATTCAGGTAGCCGCTTGTTCGTTTGCTACCTTATAATATAAAGAATAAAATAGTGTGTGCCTTTCCTCACCGGTTTATATAATGAGTCGCAGGCGGTCTTGTTGAGCGGCAGCTGCGCGCCGGCGAGCAGCGCCAGCAGGTGCCCGGCGAAGACGGGGGGCGTGGCCTGCGAGCCGACCACGCCCACGTACAGCGGCGGCGCGCTCGCGCTCGGCACCTCGCCCGCGCTGGCCGCGTAGTCCGCCGCCGCCAGCAGCCGGCACGCCTGGCTCGTCATGAAGCAGTACAGCATTTCGTCTGCCTGTACAAGTTAAAACGTTCAATTATTACAACTATCATACTTTTGGCATAAAACGATATTTAAATATGTTACACCGAGTGATGCGGCCACAATTGCAACTGCAATTTTTTACCTGTCTCTGTCTTTTTTAAGGTCAGTAAACAAAACATGAAATACCATAGTTTCCACTAAAAGATTCCCTTAGTGACCGATTCATGACTCTGCAACAGTTATGTTTCAAATATGTAATGAATTGTGTAGTGTATAATGACACGGTTTGTATTATACCATGTGTGCGGAGGCAGCGATGTCGCCCACGTATGGTTTGCCGGCGACGCGCTGGTACAGTGTGAGCGCGAGCGCGGTCGCTAGACGCGATATCTTCACCTGCACGTCCCACTCCTTCATCGTGCCGTTTGACAACAGAATGCTTGTTGCCACAACTGCGATACAATAAGAACTTTTTAGTTATTTACTAGCTTTCACAGGCGACATGGTGGCTGGGTTTAGTGAAATCTGATATCTTCGCATATTTTATGATTATTTTGTTACTCACATTGTCCATCAGGTCCCACAGTGATGTTCCGGTAAACGAAGCCAATGTTGTCTACGTCATCAAAAATGGACTCGTAGTAAGCATTAGTAAACGTATCTTTATAATCGACCAGCAGCACTTGGGGCAGTTGCCCGCTTTCCGTCTCATTCTTTAATATCCTCCGGAACGAGTGCAAGGAGGATGGCGGTATGTTTTTGGTGAACACTGGTAACAATGTCATGTTGAATTGTTTTGCGTTCGTTAGCATTTCGTTAAGAAATTCTGTTACCTGAAAAAGATGTTAAAAAATACAACTGCTAAAAGTAAATATTACAATAGCATAGATTTTTTTTACGTTTTTTAAAGAGTATAGTCAACCTTCAAAAAAATATGAAGAGTAATATATGTTTAAATCATTATAGAAAAGATTCAGTCGTAATTCAGTCTGTCTCACTCACACCTAACCAAGAACGGATAAGTTAAGCGCGGTTCACACTTGGCCAGTACAGTTGGTCAGTAGCGCATAATAACTGGCACAGTGTAAACGCGAACTGGCCCCAGTGAGTCCATACTATCTATGACTGGTCGTCGCCACTGGCCGAGTGTGTACCGTGAATTAGAAAAGTCCTTACCGGTGTATAGCTGTCAGCTGCATACGCGTAGAGCGGCCACGACGCGTTCTCACTATAAAGGTTGAGAGAGCCACCAATTTGACCCAATTCAACGTGCAGTTTGACATCTGTGGAATCCATGGGTGCGAACATCGGCCACGCACCGAACTTCATTTCGTACGCGACGCGCTGCGACCCGATGTAATCAAACGCCTCACCATTAAATAAATTCCACACTACATTACTGTCTGTAAAAAAAACACTAAATTTTTATTTCCTGCCTTTTTTAATTTGATTTAAATCATAATATGCACAACAATAAAGAGATAAATTTAAGTTTCTTATATTATGCCAACAGGTTACTTAAGTTTAAATTGAGTAAACTTATGACGGTAACTCATTACATTCCAGTATGGGTTGACATTTTTACAATTGCAATCCAGCACATATTTCGATCGCTGGACTGTAATTATGTATATTAAGAATTAATAAAGCTACAATTTGAAACAAAAATAAAATATAAATCATATGAATTAAAGAATGTTCAAGTATATTTATCTAAACATATAATAAAATTGGACTGTCTGTAATATCAAAAGAAAAATTCCAGATTTCAAGAAGATGATGTATTTGCTTTGCTGATAACGAAGATCGCATTTATTTATTTTTTTGTCTGTCTATCTGTCCGCAAGTCGCGTTTGTTCCGGGAAATCTCCGAAATGGCTGGACCGATTTCGACCAGACTTTCACTGAAGGGTAACTGACATAGTCGGGCATATTATAGGCGAATTTTTATATCTCAATATTGCGTGGACGAAGTCGCGGGCAACAGCTAGTGATAAATATACCGGAAGCAAAGTGATCTTAATCTTAAATAAATAAACTTATTGCTTACCATACAAATGTGAGTCAGAGACGGGCATCATTTTGGCCAACGTCACTGCAGATAAGAGCAGTGTTACCATCCCTACCACAGAGCTGGCCGCCCCCGGAGCCAGGCCTACAAAACAAAAATACCTAATTTACCTCGATTTCGGACATAATAAAGACAAGCATTGGAGTCATGAAAGTCATAGTAAAGAATGTAGAATCTTACTATAATATCATAAAAGCGAAAGTTTACATGGATGAATGGATGTTTGTTAGAGTTTGTAGCCTACACGGCTGAATTAATCTGGATAAAATTTGACATAGATGTAGAGCATAGTCTAGTAGAACACATAGACTACTTACTTTTGTTTTTATTTAATACCACGTGAACGGAGAGGCGGGCGAAAGCTAGTTAACAAATAAAATTGAACCAGATTTTAAATTTTATCTTTAAACTTAACTTACCATCAAACAAAGATGCCGTATCTATTCTAGCAGTAACCAAAGTTATAGGTTTGTTTTTAACCTCTACACCCTGTAAAGAAACAGATTTACTCATTATTAAGTAATTGAAATTTATCTTATGACTAGCTGTTCTCGTGCGGCTTCATCCGCGTGAAATTATAAAAACTATATTTCATTGTTTACATTTGTCA
>LD688978.1:604773-626623 GCA_003118335.3 Papilio memnon | reverse complement strand
AATACCTTTCCTCTGGGGAAAAGTGAAAAATATACATTTTGATCTCCGAGGGGATCACAAACTTTAGTGGGGGTCAGAAGAGCTGATGTTGTTGATCTGGAAAATAAAACAAATTATAATAACTTTTTAAAACAATAATATATCCTAACGGAGAATATAAAAATGTTAGCCTGAGGGTGCTTCAATCGGCTTCTTTATTGCACATCATGTTGTAATGATGCAAAGAATTAGTTCAAAATTTTTCCACAATATGGTCAGGGTTCTTATATTTCTGGTTAGGTTATACAATTGAAAAATAAAGGAATTCAATATGTAACTTATATTATAGATATTTAACCTACCTTCGTAAGCACACTTCGGAGTTAACAGCTGCAAACATAAATGATTTCAACTGTATAGAGCAAACAGGCTTGCCATACTGATTTTCTCGGTCAAGATTATACCTAAAATGTAAACAGATGTATAATATAAATACTTTTAGATATTTCGATTCCAAATAATTTAAAAAAATATACTCGGAATTCCATATTAACAATACTTGTTAATTACTTTAAAACAAATACAAAGGCTACTATATAAAGATATCGAACGTTCCGTGGTGACGACGAAAAGAAATGTACTGAGCGATTGACTGAACACATTTACAGTACGACTAAGAACGACTGACGACTGACAGACTGCCAGAATGAGCTGCGCCACTGCTTGCAAGTGATTTATATAAAACTACCCCCCACTTTTCTTTCCGTTTCCTACTATTTCCTAACAATACTATTATTATTGACACTTATGGCCAAATACTGAAACTACAATTAAATATACAGGATGATTCTTAATGGATGGGTCAATAGTTTTGTGGAGTTAGAAGACATCAATAGCTATTGTTTAAGCTCAAAGTATGTTGCCCGATTTTCTATAGTTTTAAAGTTATTTAATTTTTTGTAAAAAAAATTGGAAAAATCACATTACTGACTAAAATTTGTCTGTACATCCAAAATAATGTGTTTACAGTGGTCATTTTTTTTCTTGAACAAGCCTAATAATTGGGCTTTCCCACAGTTATCCCTCACAGGAATGGAATGGAATCCCCACAGGAGCCTCCTCACATGGAATCACTCACAGGAGAACAGATTGTAAGGCAATTATGAAACCCATCAATTTTACAAAAAAAATGAAAGTTAGTATGAAAAATTATATAAACTACCTTTGATAACAATTGTTAATTTTATCTATTTCTTCAATTCTTCTTTCAGGAAGGTAAAATATGGGGAATGGAATATTCCTTCGCAATATTCCTGTGCCCCCCATATTCCAGGACACCCCACTGCTTGAAGGGCACTGACTTGATGGGTCAGATGACACCTCATTTGGACATGTAGATTCTTGGCTGAAGGTTTTAGGTCTAGAAAAAGAATTGCACAAGATACAAATTTACATATCTATGAATTAAAAACTTGCATATTTTATAAATATTAAATAAAACTAATTGAATGGCACTAAATTATAAGGTTTTAGGGGAAAATTTTCATAAGCCAAGTTTAGTGTGTTTTTTCACAATGTTTAATTGCTTCAATGAAATACATGATAAGTTGTTAAAAAATAAATATAACTATGAAAATTATAATTTACCTTGTAGACCCATTTTGATAGACTAGAATGCCAGCTATATTGTCCGGTGTTAACAGAAACAAATCAATGACATCAAGAAACATAGCTGTATTGATTACAGCCATATACGGCCCTGCAGTCGCATTGGTTACCAGCCATGCTGTATCTGATATGTCATTTATCATCTGCACAACTCCCACTGCACCATTCATAGGTGCTGAAAGAAAATTTGAACTTTTCAATATCCCTCCCTTATCAAATGGATGTTGTTATCCCACATTACGTAATGTAAACTTACATGTACAACCAGTCTGATGAGTTCCATTTAACCTTTGATAACATGGAGCGCCACCCACAATCGATGAATATATTTGTTTATGAAGCCTTTCACATTGCGATACTGGAAATTACATTGATTATCACAAACGAATTTTAAACATAGAATAAAACATATAACTGATGCGATATATAAACTAAAGGAAGTTCTTACTTTTGATGACCAAAATTACACTTAACAATAAAATTATCTTTTTAAATGCCATAACTTCCCGTATTGGAATATATATTCAATGAAAACGCAAAAGATAGCAAGCAATATGTTAGTCAAATTTATCTATTAATTATTAGAATATATTTAATATTATTTGATTTTGCTTATTTATTTAATGTACACAAAAAGGTTTTCACTCCAACTGACACCCAAATGACAATGCTAGCATGACAGTTTTATTCTTTTTGACAATTTGGGTTTGGACTTTGCGATGACTTTATTTTACTCACAACATTCGAATACAGCATTCGATTTAAATAGAACATAAAAATGTAGTGCAATATTTGCGTATATATTTTAATTATACATCAACTATAATTATACATGTTGACTGACTCAAAGTATTTTGTATTTATTATTAATTGGCTCTAAAATACTTTTTAAGCAACAAGGCAACATTATTCGGTAAAATGTCGGGCGTCGTCCATTTTTAAAAATTACAGCTGGCAGCCGTGTTTCATTTTATTCATTACGTTTTACACACCACGGACACGAATCCATATATAAATCCACACTAATTTTGGTCTCTACTTTTAGAAGACCAATATAATGGCTGAACAGGCGGTGGTACAGGTAAGAATACGAAAAAATGATACAATTTAAAATTTCCATTGTTCAACCTTGTCGGTTGGTCGATATTTTTAAGGACGATGATTTTCGACGTGTTATTTTTCAATATATAAATTTCATTGGAATGGGTTATAGATATCACACAAATCTTTTTATTTAATTTAAATGTTTTCAAAGTTAAGGGTGATTTTTCACTTTTAATAAGCATTATAAAAGACATAGTTAAATAATTTTCTACAGAAATAACTACTATATATCATTGCTGCAATAATGTTCTACTTTACCAAGATTCCTATTTTTGAGGAGCTGGAGTCTTCTAAAGGTTGCAATTAAAAAAAAAAACAATTCTGATGATCTAACAAGGAGGGTCAGAACCAGAGATCCTACAAAGTTACAATATATTGTCCTACATTTTCCAAGACTACCCTATCTTGAATATAGTAATTGTATACAGGTTTAGCGAATTCTTTTATCTATAACATAATATATAATTATTATAAACAGAAAGTAGATTCCTATGATGTAAGGTACCCACAGTTACCAATCAATGTGTAGAAAAGATTTTTTTTTAAATTGTAGGTAAAACAAAGTACTTTTACATACCAACCCCTGTTTAATTGCAAGTGATTAAAATGTATTAAAGAAGTCAGTAAAATTTATTTGCTATTTTTACAGCCAGAATCACTGCTCAATCTGGATGACTTATTGCAATGTCCAGTATGCTATGAAATTCCATCAGGACAGATATTTCAATGCAATGAGGGCCACCATGTATGTGGCAGATGCAAAGCACGTCTCGATGTCTGCCCAGTGTGTCGAGCTCTTTTCTTCGGCACACGAAACTATGCTATGGAAGAACTTATTGCCAATTTTAAGAAATTAAAAGCATTTGTAAGTATACTAGATTTATAAATTTTGTATTGCTTATTATTTTACTTAACATTTATATTGTGTAAATAAATATTTTTTCCCTTATTGTTGTCATAATTTGTAATTAATGTTACTATGTTACTTTCTTGTTATTAGTGTTACTTTCCGTTCCTACCCTTTTCTTATAAGGAAAGGGTAGCGGGAAGTGGATTAGATGGAGGTGGGGACACGTAGGAAGGGGAAATATCCTCTTTCTGTGCATCTCCTCCTTTGTCAATTAAAGGTAGGCAACACATTTGCTTTTGGGGCAGCGGTTCATTATTTCGGCCAATTCAGGTGGCTTGTTTGCCACCTTATGATATTAAGAAAATGTGTTTTTTAATATATATTGGCAAAGTAATTCTTTAATATGTCTTAGCTGTATATAGCATTAAGTTTAATAAAACATTTTGTTGTGTACAAGATTTGTATGTTAAGTTTTGCAATTGAGTTTTAATAATTATTATTACCAACAGCTGAGACACATTGTTTTGCTCAATGTTATAGTGGCATGTACAATTATGTTGTGATAGTTTAAATATTATGACATTCAAACTTCACATACACTCATTATGACTTACGAAATTCGGTTTTTTCTTAAGTAGGCACATGTTTATTTGTGAAATATCAAACTAACAGAAATTACAGAAAGTAGGTAGCAAACCAGCTACGGGATCTGGATCCTCGGAGAGTAGTACACCAGCTCGCGATACTGTGTCAGCAGAAACTGAAAATGACGCAGGTGAAAATAATTCGAATGAATCAAACGTAAGTATTATCTTAGAATTATAAATCTGAATTATTATAGTAATTAAACAAATATTTAATGATCCACTTAATATTTCAGCACGTCACTGTGAGGGTGCCGCAAGCCTGCAAGGGCGTCTTTCGCTGCCTCTGTTGCAAAAATGGAAACGCTGAGAAATTGCCCGCTGCGCGTTTACTTAACCACCTGCGTTATTTTCATTCTCCTGATCTTATTGAGGTAAATACAAATACTAAAATTTTGTGACTAATGTTGTAATTATAGAATGTGTATATTTTATCTTAATGATTTAGGGTCAGTCTGAATTTGGAGAATATGTACAAGCTTGGGAGTTCAGCACTAGGACGGGCAGAATTGCGACTGCTGTACGTGTTTCTGATATGGGCATCTACTTTTTAGTCATTGATATAGAGGGTAAATATATGTCATATTAACCAGATTTTTTACCAAGTTTTAATTTTAGGTATTTTATAATTTTTTTTTATTTCAGTTAATCGTATTTATGCTTGGTTGACTATGGCCGCTTCACCATCGGTGGCCAATACATACTCGTACACGCTTACCTTATCTGGTAGTGACCGTGAAGCCATATTTACAGATTGTGTAAGTAAATTTTAATAAAAACCACTACTGCTTTTAGTGTTTGACCTCTATTTAACTAAATATAACTATTAGATCATAAATTCCCAATCTGCTTTGTCTTATAGCCCCCTTTCAAAGTTTTATTGGTTTTGGTTAATTGCTACATTGTCTCTTCAACTTGTGAACCCTCAGCATTATTTTACACCATGATGAACTCCTGCCGGATTGTTTCAATGCTTAAATTTATTTGTAGGTATTATCCGTGAGATCTTGTGAAGGTACTCTTAAGAAAAGAGGTCACGCCTTATTTGTCACGGGACTGAATGCTTTAGCATTGACTTCGGCGAGTGTGCTGAACGCTAAATTGTGTTTGCGTCCGACGCCACTCGAACAGTTGGCGCATCAGACGCAACCGCGCGCCATCATGAGGGTCGCCACGCGCGTCAGCAACAGAGACAGGGCCACGCAGAACATCACCCTCCCTACTGCCGCACAACCTCGGGCCAACAACGCTATGCAAGACTTATACGATGAAACTATCAACCTGCGCACCCAATTAGCGGCACTTCAGGATCTTGGACATGAAAATGATTATGCATTAGGGTTGGCGCGAGTGTTTGGCGCGATGCGTTTAGCAAATCGTTCCGCTGCAATGGGAGATAATAGACGACGTAGTGCAGATGATAGGGCATCTACGTCGCCTGCGGCAGCGCAGGTGCGTGCACCTGCACCTGCACCTGTACGTGCACCTGCACCTGCACCTGCACCTGCACCTGCGCAGCCGATGTCGCGCAACGCCCGCAGGCGCATGCGGCAACGCATGCGAATGGCATTGAACGAAGACACGCCCGCGACAACACTACGAAATGGACACGTTCAAATTAATATAGTTCCACAAGCAGCTCCTCAGCCCGCACAAGTTAACTTACCAAATGGACCTTCCACTTCTTCAAACTCTCAGAATACAAACCAGACACGTAATAAGAAAAAACGTCGCCAGCGCAATTAAATGCGACTAAGTTTGTATTTCATGTTACATTACAAAGTAACGTTTTAATTTTTAATCCTGAATGTGTTGAGGTAGGATATGATGTTCATGCAAAAATCTTTAATTTATGTACATAATTATCTATCATAATATAGCAATTTTATTGCTTAACCATTGACTTGTTGCTAACGCATTGACTATCAATAAATTAAGCTTCTTTTTGTGAAATAGGAAGAAGACAAAAAAAAACAAATTAGTGTTTTGGATAATTTTATTGATGTGAATAATTAGTGAAAAAAAAAGAGACAAAATGGCACTTATAGGCCATACTTCAATATTAATTCTCTCTGATGTAGAATTGAATTGGTTTATGATAGTATTAGCTAGTATATAAGAATGGACATAATAAGCTTAACTTTTGCTACTTTTACTTTAGCACCCTGAACATCCATGGCTATGTGTAATGCAACCACTTCCTTGTAAATAGTCAACTAATGTCTCTCGACATTACAAATCTTACTGAGCTGTGATAAATTTCTGTTGCAAGGCAAGAACTATATGTGAATTGTCCTGAAATCTCCATAGAATTAGGTTTTTAGTTATTACGAAGTAACGTATGTTCATCGGCTCATGTCTTTGACTCTGAATGAAAACCACTACAAAGATGGCTACTGCTATCCGCTTAAATGTCTTATGTCGTGATCCCATCGCAAGCAACGATAATTTAGTTAAAATGAAAACCTTTTTACAATTCTCAACAATGCCGTTTATTTTACAATAATGTTTTGCATTTTGTTGTTTAGTTGTGTATCGCAGTCATTAGTGTGGGGATTACTTGAATTTATTGTTCAAATTAGTTATCAACATATAATTGGTTATGTTTATTGAGTAATGTCTGTTACATGTTCTATTGAGAATAATTAAAATATTTGAATTTAAAGGCTTTTACGTTTTTCCTATCATGAAAAATATTAAAATAAAAATTATCAGCTGTGCGCTTTCCATCCAATTTTTTTAACCCTTAAATGCATGTTGTTGGCAAAAGTCTACAAACTATAGTTTTTATTGAAACCAATTTTTTTTTAATTTTTCCCTTAATCTGGGCTTGATTTAGATTTCTCTAATATGGCATTAAAAACCATAGATGGAGTTATTAAATTCGGAACTTCCGAATCTTTTAAAAAGATGGCGCTTATTTCTAAAATATTGGATTTCATTTACTATTTGTCAACAGATGGCAGAACTAGTAGTATAGTATATTCTAGAAGGACGAATTTTGTGATGGTAATTCAAATTTATTTATCCTATAAAATGAAATTTTAAGAACTCCAGCCCTTTGAAGATTATAAAATCTAATAAATCACTTAACTAAGTCTCATTGTAATTTGCAGAAAGCATAAAATATTGAAAACTCGTGAATGTTCCGCTAAAGCCATCTAGAGACCAGAAGCTGTACTAGTACTAGTACACTATTCGCCAAACCAGGGGTTCTCAACTTTTTTGGTCAGTGACCACTTTTATATTTTTCTTATTGGCAGGTAAAGAGATCTAAATATATAATAGGAGGCATAGTTGACACTTCACATGAAACATATTGATATATCCTCAATACCTCATGTCAATATAATTAATTGTATTTAAATGAATTGCCAATAGGTGTCTCTAAAAACACTTAAATATATTTGCAATACTGTTTAGTTTATTTTATAACAAAAGATGGATCTTATTATAATGTTAAACTTTACAACCGATATAGTATAATACCTTTCAGAGAAAGTAACGGTGAAAAAATTTTGGTCACTGTGCCTCGTCTATATATTATTTAAATGTCTTTGTTGGTAGGATAGTCTCTGCTACAAAGTTACATAAAAGTGAAAGCATAGAAGTATGCAAACAAGAGAACACAAGATCAAATCTTAATTTCAACAACAAAATGTGTACAAAACCTTAAGACGGCAAGCATTGTCGGGTGTAAAGTCTGCTGCAAAAAAAGCGTATACATTTATAAAGTTTAGAAATATCCGGTTCCAAAAATTTGTACGCACATGTCTCGCCGTATGCTTCCGCTCTTGAAATAATGCCACTGACCAATACGTGCATACTAAAGTTTAGCAAATTTATACACATTTTTTTCAGCTGACTGTACACTGAGGGTGGAGGAAAACTTTTCCTGGGATGTGCACTGACCCTGGATCTTTTTACACTGCGCCGATACGCAAAATTGGGTATTGTATAACGTTTTATATGAAGTAAAGCTTCTGGTTTGGATAGCTTAGTATCGTATGGGACAAATTCCACTTATAAAATATTAGTTTTACAATAGATTTAAAAAATAACAGCTTTCCTATGTGTTTACAAAATAAACATTGTTCAGAAAAGACATTATTGGCATCGTGTTTACCATTGATTGAACTTCTTAAAAACCACCTGGCGGTGAAAAGCAAAACTTACAAATCTATTTTGAAACAATAGATGGCGTTGTTTGAAATAGATTTGTAAGTTTCGCTTTTCGCCGCCAGGTGGTTTTAATAAATTTCAAGTTCGAAGTCGAACACTCAAACGTCGAAATAATTGTCAAATCGGCGTTTTTAATTGTTTTTCTTGATTTCGTCTTTGTTATTGTAAAATATGTGTAATAAATAGTGTATTTCTAGTTCTTCGCAGTTTTTTCTTAACAACTCAGTAGATATTATTTACAGTGAAGTCGATTGTTTGTATTTTATATATTTAATAAAATTTAATAATATAAGATATTAAAATTAGTCTTACAAGGCATGAACTTGTGTACCTAATTAAAAGTTTCGTGTTTAGTATTCATATAACTGTAATATAAATAAAATTTAGTAGTGATATAACTTGAAAAAATTGTGGTTTTTGTAATAACCTAATATTTTATTATTTTTCAGGTACAATGAACGATTCCAACATGTTTGAAATCGACCCTAAACTGTTCGTAACTTGTAGACTTTGTTTAGAAAATACGGGGGCATACCGAATAGTGCCTTCTGTCCAAAAACAGATCAAGTTCTGTTATGAAATTGAGGTATAAAAAATATTATGTGTTCATTGTACTGAAGAATGATTTTTTGATTCTAGCTTATATTTTCGTTACTATATTACTTATTTTCAGATTGATCCTTATGATGCACTACCACAGTTAATTTGTAAGGATTGTGAGTCAACATTAAGAACATATTTTGAAGTGAAAACTAATTACATAGAAAAACAAATGAAAATTAGAGAAAAATTACAAGTTAAAACGGTAAGTCATTACTTTAAATTTTTCACTACTCAACAACTTCGACTTGAAGCTTTGTGACATAGTCATTATTAACCTACTCTTTTAACATACACTTAGTCGGGTAAGGTGGGATACTTTGCCAGTGCAGCAACCTGAAATGAGTCTGCCTCCAACACGAGCCAGCACTGCCTGTCCTAGGTGGGAGACGGTTACAAAAAAAAAACTGGAATGTAGTGACAAAAGTATTGTCTTGTTCAGATTATTTTGGGCATAGATATAAACTATAACAATCTCTCTTTAATTAAAATTATTCAACATAGAACATTATTAACAACTACTTAATTTTTATTGTACTTTCATTAATTCAGTTGATTGTACCAGAATGTCCCGTATGTGGATAATTTGTTGCGGGATAAGAGGTACAATGGTATAACATACAAAATAAACATTTCCATAGTGTTTAAGCAATATTTCTGTGTTATAAAGGTTGCTTTCAGTTTAATGCAGCAATATTGAAATTCCTGCTGAAATCTTTTATTATCATCTTATTCATTGCCACAGTCAGTCTTTATCTGCCGTATAACTTACTACTTCATATGAAGTATTTTTAAGCTATAGGTTCACTTAAGTTTTTTTTTAATAGGATACAACGTACAGTCCAGCAATACAGCAGGAAGATGATATTGTAACTTCATCTCAAGAAATATGCAGTGAGGGAGATAATGTGATAAGAAAGAGAATTATTAGCTATCGTAGTACGTTGTCAGAAACATCAGATGGAAACAGCATATTAAAAATAACAAACGAAAGAAAAGCTAGTTGTGAGTCCTCAAAAGAACCCGAAATTTTCGAACTGAGCTATAAGAAGTGGTTCATATGTAGATTTTGTAACCATCAGAGTAGAAATAAATCTAAAATTATAAAACACATAAATACACATTCATCAATGATACACAAGTACACAAATTTGATTAAACGCGACTGTTATGTCAAATTGGATAAAGTGGATAATAAACCAAATATTTGTAAATCCAAAAAGTATGTTGTTCATAGTTCTGATAAAATAACTCATTTCTTGCACAACTTTTATCATGTTATTATTAGGCCAAAAGACACCTCAAACAATAGATCTAATGGAGGATCGTTAGAACCATCTCTAGTACTAAACCATAATTATATATCAGACGATAGTAACGATACAAATCCAATAGGAATAAAAAATAGACGACGAAAAAATAGAATACTTTCAAATGACACTGTTGTTATTGAAAAGAACGATTTAGATTCTTCTATGTTAAATGCATTACCGCACGAAGCACCCGCAAAGCCTAACGTTACCGAGATTAACGAGAAAGAATGCATAAGCATAGATGACTCCGACAGCGAGTCCATCAAAAGCATCGAAGCTCTAACGAACGATGGTATAAATTTAAGCTCATCGGTAAATAACAGTGAGTATACTACTATAAATAACATAATATCCCTGTGTTTTAAGAGACATTTGAAAAGATTAGAAACAAACGATACCGTTGACGCTAACATACCTTGTCATACAACAGAAACACCAGCGGCTACATTAGATTCTCATCTTAAACACAAAGTGCTAAGTATAGGCAAGAAGATGATAAATAATTCCCCATTTAGTTGTACTGGTATATTAAGATATTTAGAGCATCAAAATCTTGAAATTGTGTGGACACCTAATATACCGAAAACATCAAATAAAAAGTCCGATTGTGTTAGAATCATGATGAAATTAAAGAGTCACGAAGAGAGTGATGTTGAGTGTGGGTGGACAGTTTTACAGAATCCAAACCAGGTCGATAGAAGTGAGGATGCTGATAGCACAGGAGGAGGGGCAGTATTAAGTGCGATTAATGATGACAAACGTCAGGAGAATGATAAATTATTAAGAAAACTTCTAAACGAGAATCCTGTACCAAACCCTAAAAAATTAACAAAAAAAGCACAGGGTGCTAATTTGTTTGCCAGTAAAAAGAAGAAAACTAAAAGCAAAGAAAATAAATCTCTTTCACTTGACATGCCAATTGTTGGAACAGCCGACAATTTGGTAATGCCACTAATAACATCGACTGTATCTTTAGCACCGCCAGGAGACGGCGACAAGCAACAACCCGCGTTACCAAACGTGTCGATTGCACCGAATGCACCGATTGCAGGGCCGAGTAAAATATCTAACGTAACTGACACGGCAATCCCTGAACAGGCAAACTTTCCGAGAATAAAAGTGAAATCAGCATCCCAGTTGATGTCGAATCCAGCTTTGAATGTTATGGCCAACCAATATATTCCGCAAGCCAAAATGTTTGCTCAAAGTCAAAATGTTAACATGGCATATCAAAATTCCAATGACATCAATATGAACATAGCACCGCTACCTAGATTCGACAACGCGACTGGTTATCCAACCAATGCTTGCCCACAGGCACTATTAGAAATAAATTCTGGCACGAGTATGCCGATGTCGTACGAAAATAAATCTGAAAGGAAAGTTGTAATGAATTCAGTTGATCTTCCCAATACAACAACGACAAGTCCCTTTATGTATTTCAAAACATTGTTGCAAATTCATAACATTTATTTATTAACCCCGAATGAAGAAAGGCAAGAGAACATTAGAGATTTTATTTGCCTGATAAAGTTTAAGTTAACTTTTAAACAAGAGGGTGTGTCGCCTGTTCCGCTATGTTTAGCTCTGTTCAACTGGAAAGTCAAATTCTTTATTAAAGTGAAAGATGTTAATGACGCAGAAATTGATATATGCCAATTATCTCCCAACTGGCAATGGGAGATTCTCAAAGTGTACGCTGGTGAGGTTGTCGCCAAGATGTACGAAAATGCAGAAAAAGTCAGTCCGGAAGTTCTCATGGCCACGAGGAATTTTGTTCGTTATTTAAAATGTATTGAATTTCAGAAATAGTTTCAAAGATGGATTTGAATTTCTTTAATTTTATATTCGTTATTTTTGTGTAATCGTGCAAATCATATCATCTATATCTATTTCTATACATATAATAAAATTGGAGTGTCCGTATGTAATATCAAAAGCAAAATTTCGGATTTCGCGAAGATGATATATAATTTAATTTTGTATGATCCAATAATTTCATCATGTTAAACATCTGCTAGACACACTCGTATAGTGATGTACATTCGATGTTGCGAATAAAATTCTATACATTTGATAACTGTGATCTGTAACCGGAAATAAGGTATCAGAACATTTAATCCCATTGTTGCGATTGGAGTATTAAAACAATTAATTTTTAAGTTTTTTATAAATATATTTCATAAAGAATAATGTGTTTTAATCATTTTTGAATCTTTTCATATAGGAATAATATACCAGCAAAATGACAAAGTTAAATGTGTATCTTGTAACATTGTAGCTACTTCCCTGTCGAAACCATTTTCATTGGCGTGACTGCTCTAGTTACTTGGAAACAGTCTAAATCTCATTACTTCGTTTTAGTCATATTTTGTTGCGATACTTTGTTTTATGCAACATTATTTTACAACTTCTAGATTTGCTACACTGTCAGCACTTCCAATAGTCTTATTTCTGATGTATACCACTAGGCTTATACTAGGATAACATTGCTATAGAAATATTTTCCTTGTATAACCCAATTTGAGGTTTACTCCTTTTATGATGGACCTGTGTAATTTATTAGGTTATCATTGGATTATAGTTGTAACTTTTACCAATTCTACAACCATTTTGGGGATTCAACCAGTTTCCGATTGAAAAACTGAAAAACCAAATGTAAAGTCAATAAAATACAATTATGGAGGAATCACTGATACATACTGGCTATTAATAATTCATTTATTATAAAAAATGAACAATAAAATTAAATTTTTATTCAATATTTTTCTTATAATAAGCCACTGAACAAGGGGTCACGTATTTATAGCAATAAATAATTTCTTATTTCTATAAAATGTTTTCTATCACAGTGTTATCCTAGTGTCCAAATAGAATTGACATCAGCCAGTACTTCCTTAGGGCTCGAGTGTTTATGGAACATAAAATATCCTTGAATCTGCGCAGGACTGACTGGCTTCTTTCTTGAAAGGACACTGAAAATAGAAAATAAGTAATAAAATTAGACCAAACTACGTTTCTATTAAAAAAATTGAACGAGACTTTGTAACATATATTTTTGGAGCATATTTACAAGACAGAAATTACGAATTTGTTAATAAAAGTGACAAAAATCAGTTGGAATAAAATGTAATGCCAAACAATATTATGGTGTAAAACTTACTCTTCTGCAAAAGATTTTGCTGCTACTGCATCTTTATAAAATCTTAAAAACATAAGTTCTACTTGCTCCTGATCACAGTACCCAACATATTCCTTCAAGTCCACTCTACCTGGTCTTACAAGAGCTGGATCCAATCTAAAAAAATAAACTATCAATACATTATATCAAATTGAACACATTCAATGCCACTCTCAAATACCACAGTGGACTTGTAGGCCAAGACTGGCACTAAATGTGTTAAATAGAATCCCAGGTAATAATTAACACTAGATCTTAATAGCATGTGTTCTTTCAGACTATGTCAACTTTCATGAAGATCTGTTGAGCACTTCAGGATATACCTTCTACCAAACTTCCAACAATTTAAAAACGCCTTTCTAATATTAAGAGAAAGATTTGGACAATTATTAATTATTTTGGATGTTTTGATGTTATTATTTCATCATATCATTGGGAAGTCACATTTTACAAGACAAATCAATCAAACTGACTTCAATATTATTTTTATTATGAGACAATGTTACCTTTCAAGATAATTTGTGGTCATAAAGACGATTCGTGCTTCTGTAGAGGCTACACCGTCCAGGCAGTTGAGGAGTCCGCTGAATGTTACACGGTTTAGTCCTTCGTAAGCTGCTTTCTGTGAAGGTGTGTCTTCACGCGATACAAACGCTGCATCAATGTCCTCTAATAGTATAATCGATTGTTGTGGCGCGACACTAAAAATATCCACATAATACATTTCTCAAAGATTGTTTTGGAATTTATTTTGATTCTTAATCTATGGAAAATTTTCTATTTGAAATTAGATTGATTTAGACTGACTACAATCAATGACATGTAAAGGAACTAACTTACCTAAAAATTCTCCATTAGTGAATACATTAAAAACTAACCTAAGTAGATGGTTTAGCCTGTCATCTGTAAGTCCTCTTTCTGATAAGTTGAGAACACATATATTGTATTCTAATTCACCAGCTAATGCCATGATGAATGAAGATTTTCCACAACCGGGGGGACCGTAAAGGAGGTAACCTAAGATAGTCAATGTACAAAAAAAAAACAATATTACTGTGAACAAATATCAACCGTAACACATGACTAATAGTATTAATTTTCAAGAATTGGGTAAAAGTATGGTTAAAGTAGAAATTTCCGTTCTAGTTGGATTAAAAGGTTGAATGTTAACCATTCTACCATTAATCAAATTACATTTTAATGTATATAAAAAGCTACCTCTTCGATATGGGATTCCTCGTTCAGTATACCATTGGGGATTGTCTATGAAATCTAAGCAATCAGTCAATATCTTTTCACCCAGTCCTGTACGGAGTATCACACTACTCAATGGTCGCCTGCGACGGGGATGACCAAATGGACGCCATTCGGAACCCATTGCAGTATACATAACTGTCATGCCTTCATGTTGTTTCAATGCCATTGTTCTCGCTGAAATTATATAAAAATACTAATTACATAATTTTTAATTTGTATCACTAGTATGACAAAATATTATGTAATTACCTTCTTCGAGGATATTATAGTAAACTTGCTTGTCACGTCCAAATGCAGTCAGTGTTACAGTTTCAAACGGTATACCCATATGTAAGTCTATTGTTTGTTGTTCACGGGTCCTATCAACTCTTATCCAAGTTCCTCCATACCTGCAATTTAAAATGTACATATATAAAATATATTGATATAATATATAATATAATAGTAAAAAGCTAAGCAAACCTGAAGAAATGTTGACCAACACTTGGTATAAATTCGTATTTCGTTTTAATTTGTCCTGTATCTTTTTGTAGAAAAGATGTTTCAACACTCAAATGTTGCGTGTGCTTGGCGCCTTTTTGCGTGATCCACTGTAATAACCATTGATACGATTTGTCCCGACACGGCACTTCAAGGGTTATCATGCATTGCCTCCTGAATAATACTACTGATGTCTGTAATCCCTTTCGTAGAACAGCGGCTGCGGCTCCTATGCCAAATAAGCCAAAACCAGCACCGAAATACGGATTTTGCGATAACGACGCTACGTACTCTGTTATAGGCATGGTTATGTATAAATGTTAATACATAGATTGGATTTTTTAAAGAATTAATTTTAAAAACAGTCTCAACCTTTTGCAATATTTTTATCATAAGTGTCACTGTCAAATGTCAATTGGACACTGACATCAGAAGCAGTACTGCCATTAGTAAATTATTTTAGGACTAGCTGTTGCCCGTGACTTCGTCCACGCAATATTAATATAAAAAGTAGCCTATAATATGCCGGTCTATGTCAGCTACCCTTCAGTGAAAGAAACGCGGCTTGTGGACAGCCAGACAGACAAAAAAAAATTAAATGCGATTTTCGTTATCAGCAACGCAAATACATCTCCCCGAAATCTAGAATTTTCTTTTGAAATTACAAACAGATACTCCGATTTTACTATATGTATAGATGTATAGATTTATAAGCATTGGTTTAGTTACGCAATAAAAAGTATAGCGCATTTTTTTTTATTACTATTTGGAACATTAAAAAACAAAAACTAAAAACTCTGGAAGGAAGTGTTCTATGTGATCAAAGTAAGTTTCGGGCTCCTAGGACAATAAGAACCCATCTCCACCCAGACTTACAATGCACCGGTTCAGCTTCGGCCATCTCGAAGTTATGCGTGATATCCTAACAATCAAACGACTAGACCCAGAACGGCGGCGTGGATACCTAGTTGGCTTAAAAGAACGACGAACATTACGACGTATTACGATTAGGATGGCCGAAAGAATTATTCAGTAAGAGTAATGGGGTTTCTCATAATCAATTCATCGATTTTACTATTAGATACGGAGATGAAACGGAGTTGCGTCTATTTTTTCTTGTTCCGTTTTATGTTTCATTTACCTTAAAACGATTATTTATCTCAGTAGACTAAAGCGGTGGCAGCATATCTTTTAATTTCCTGTGCATATATAAAAACTTCATTAAAAATTATGCCGGTACAAAAATAGTGTAATGTAATGTTATCGCTTAAAATCTCTAATTGCAGGCGATACCCCAAACGTTGAGTATGAAACATTATCGGTGCATCTAATGCTGCCACTAAAACGTTTAATAACCATACAAATAACAGCGCATGCGCCGCTCGCCTGGGTATACTTACCGCTCCCTGTTCCCTCAATGCTTTCATACGGTGCGGGTCACGCGACCCCTATCGTCGACGTCTGACATCGAATCATTTTAATTTATTGTTCAAGTAGGCATTTTATAGCATGTTATGTGTGGATCATAGGTACCTATGGAGTTCAAAGCGTGTGACGTACATGTTATTGAGTATCATTTCTATTGATTGTTTTCATATAAGACAGTCACATGATAGAACTATTCTAGTCCTGCAAAGAAATTTATACATAAAAACTGCGGTAAACGAAATAAAAGTCAGACAAATTATTAATCAATTGGACTATAATGATTATTAAATAGCATGACTAAATAGATTCTATATGTAATTTATAACAGAATACATACTAATTTTCCAGCAGATGCTAGTCTTAGCTTAGGCTAATGGTAACTCAGTTATCCTTATCCGTCAGTAATCTATATGGCCATGATGTAAAACGATTGCAATGTTTAAAGTTTTAATGGTTCTCGTATATTTAGCAGTTAGAGAGTTAGCTGAGGCGCACGTGTCTGACAAGAGGTACACCCATCACCGCGATGTCTCGGAGTATTGTCGACGTCGGGCACTACCTTCTGTGTTCCTAGGCAGGCATGTGTTGGACGCCAATTCGCAAGTCCTACATTTTTCTAGATTGGATCTACCGTACAGCTGTTCTATTAGTGTTAGGTGGGTGGAAAGAAATTTAAATATAGTGATAGCATAAGTGTTTGTTATTGAATTAAATTAGCATAGTTACTGTTGTAAAGCTAGGTAAATTATTTAAAAATGTTCATAGTAATTTCATAGAGTAGCTTCTTACATTTTCGTGTTCATATTTGTTAATCTAAAGATCAGAAGTTAAATATATTAAATTGTATTTATTAAAACATACGGCACTAATTTATCGATATTAGTGATCAATTCAAATTTATTTTAATTTTAAAATAATGGATATACGGTTATTTCTGACAGGGCTGAATCTGGAAGTAATATAATATTGGTTATTCAATACGTATCTGCCAATACCCTGTTAAGATCTTGTACTGACGACAACCAACAATTAATCGTATACGAGATAGGTGAAACCTTTGGTGGCTACTGGGGCCCTCTGCCGGACTCTGTTATGCGACAAGAGTTAAAAAACTTCACACAATTTTACACTTTACATACGACGACACCAACTACTACGGTTAATAGCAGGTTTGACTGTTATTATAACTATTATTTTATATTAGCTTTTGCCCGCGACTCCGCACACGTGGAATTAAAAAATCAAAAGTAAGCAGCCTATTATTCTTTTAAGATATGTTCTACATATATGGCAAATTTCATCTAGAGCAGTTCAGCCGTTTAGACTGCAAAGTCTAACAAACATCCATCCATTCGTCAAAATTTTCACATTTATAATATTATTATAGTATGATGACGAAAGTAACTATATTAGAAAATTGGTTAAAGCGAGCTTTGAAAGAGTTTTCCTTTCTGTTTTACAATACACATTATCTGGTGGCTAAAACTATTTTTATTCTGTTTGTGCTTAGTTCTGACAGTGAAGAAGAATACGAAGAAGAGACTACAACCTTAACATCGACGACGACGGAGAGAAAGCTGGTCAAGGGCTCGGATTATATTGAAATAGAGTTGCCGCTAGTTAATGTGTCTGGGAATATTCCACTCAATAGACTAGATGACGTAGAGGAAGTTTTAGAACTTATAAACGATGTCACGCCTAGGTACTGTTCTATTTCAACTATAAAATACATTTGGGGAAATAGGAGGCGGAGTTGAAATAAAAAAGGGTATATCTACATATTTTTTAAATTATTAGAGAATTCAAAAGATTAATTAATGTCTAATGTCTATTGCAGAGAAGGGGCTGATTACGACACAAGTATATTACCTTTACTGCAGTTTTCGTTGGTGACATCAAAATATTTAACACTCAGTGAATTTTCCACAGATAAATTAAAACTTTCATCGGAACAATATACTGGATTTTATACTCCAGATCCACGGTAAATTACTACTTTCAATATGAGTTAAGAAATGTCGTTTTAACTAGTTCGGATTTGGTTTTATAATATACGAGGTCATCAACGTTTTTCGTTGTTTAAAAAAAATTAATATACAGTAGCCTGTAACATTCCCGCGTGCTTCAGGTTATCTTCCGTTCCGCTTCATATTTAGGAAAAATATTGTCTATTATTAAAGGAAGATATTTTTATATTTTAGTTCAGTAATCCTTAATAAAATTTGAATAAATAAATTTAAACTTTTACAGACTTAATTATGAAACGATAAATCAAAGGAAACATAGACTGTCCCACAGAT
Source organism: Papilio memnon (assembly GCA_003118335.3). Taxonomy (NCBI): domain Eukaryota; kingdom Metazoa; phylum Arthropoda; class Insecta; order Lepidoptera; family Papilionidae; genus Papilio; species Papilio memnon. Next base: position 607,637 of record LD688978.1, on the reverse strand, counting down.
ATAACAGTTTTTCAAACAGAAGACTTAATTTTAAGAAAAGGCTATCAGCGTTATTTTCTAAACCTAAATCTACTACATATCGAAGGCAGTAAGTCATCCATACAGTATCCTACTTGAGATCTATCGTTAGTTCTCAAGATGATAGTATAGTATAACAATAATACTCCGACTTTACAAGAACCTTATTATTAACCTTATTATGTACCTTACTCGTATATTATCGAACTATAACAGTAACCGACTTGTTACCGACTTTGGGTACAACTTAGTAAGGTCTTATCTTAAACGATTGTTTTTCAACGTAATTGATTAACGGCTAACTATGAATAGGTCAAAACTAATTTTCAAGACCTTTAAGAATAATCATTTGTAGTAGTGTTAAGCGAAATATTTTATACTAGCAGTTGCTCGCGAATTCACCTGTGTGAAATTTTAAAATAAAAAAGATATAGCCTATGTTACTCACAGATAAATTACCTTTCTAACGGTGAAAGATTTTTTTTAAATTGGCCCAGTAATTTTTGAGTTATTTTAATATACACGAAAATACAAATCCTTCCTCTTTATAATATTAGTATAGATATAGATAATCCCTAAATTTAATACCATTATAGGTTCAATTCATATATACTTCCCACGACTGCAGATGAGGTTTCATTGCACTTTTCAACCACGAATTCAATAAACGACTTTTCAATTTCATCTCCTCATGTCACTACAGAAACAATAAGTAAACCTCAAGAAATTATTGACGATATTTTAAAATCTCTAAGTCACACGACATCAGCTTACGGAAGTCAAAATTATTTTGACCAGAACATATTAGATTCGGAACAAAATTCTAGTGGTGAGTATATTCCTGCAAATTATTTTAAGTGATCAAAGCATTTTCAAATAAGGTGACATTTATTAAATGAATAAACGATTATTATTGTTTGTAAAATCAAATAGATAATGTTTAAATAAATGCTAACGCTATTTTTACTGTAGTCTAGTAAACGACCGATTTAGTATATAATATTTTTGTAACGGCATTCACGCTGTAGCTCAAATAGATTTTTTTAATGTATATATATAAAAGAAAGTCGTGTTAGTTACACCATTTATAACTCAAAAAGGCTTTACCGATTTGGCTGAAAATTGGTGAGGAGGTAGTTTAGAGCCAGGAGACGAACATAGGATACTAATTATTCCGTTCGACATCGATGGATGGATGGATGTTTGTTAGAGTTTGTAACTTAAACCGCTGATCGGATTTCGATGAAATTTGGTATAGACGTAGAGGATAGCCTGGAACAACACATAGGCTACTCAATTTTGTTTTTTTAAATACCACGCGGACGGAGTCGCGGGCGAAAGCTAGTTTTATAATAAAGTTTTAACAATTTACTATTATATAATTACAATAATTATTTACACCCGTATGGTGCATTTTACTTCGATGATTACAAAAGTATCTAGATAATGTTTTATTACGTTTCCTACGGTGCTTTATTGTGTTTCCACCCCTATGATTAAAACTTAAAGGCAATAAAAAAGACGCTATAAAACTCCAACATTGTTTTTTCATGAAATTTTGCTATAATACAAAATCATTATTTTTAACAAAATCACGATAGACAGGGAGACTCTTAAAAGTTCTACTTGTGTGAGCTTGTAGTTTGTTTTTCCTCTAATTGTTACATTTATTTATGACTAGCTTTTCCCGCGACTCTACTAAAAAACTCAGTAAGTAGCCTATGTGTTCTCCAGAGTATGTTCTACATTAGTGCCTTTCATCGAGATCCGTTATACAGTTTTGGAGATAAGTTAGGTTAGGAGAACCAACTATCCTTTCGCATTTAAACATTAGTAAGATTAACGTTATGTTACAAAAAGTATTACTAATGTTGAATATGCATCAAATATATGTAATAAATATTATTTTAGTGTATTTAAGAACCTACGAAATGAAAACATCAATACATAATGTAAGCAGCAACGAAGTACTAATTGATTTCAATCAAACAATGAATAACGTTACAAGGTACGTATTATTTATTGATATAAGAATCGAAATATAATACAAAATTAAACAATTTTCCTATAGCGATGTTACAGAAATAAAAATGCTTTCTCATCCAACTGATCTGACAGACATTAATGATCATTCGAAAATAGAGTCTACCGAAATTAGTACTTTTATAAATCCTATTAAAATAAACTTTACGGATAATGAAACAGGTAATTATTATTTGTTATAGATATAGAATTCTACGTTAGATTTATTTAAATTATACTTATTTCAGAATTGTACGACAACAAAGCTCTTGTAAACGTAAGCCGAGATGAAACAAGCAATGTTATTTATACATACCCGATTGAAGTGTAAGATTTTATATACTACTAGCTTTCGCCCGCGACTCCGTCCGCGCGGAATAAAAAAAACAAAAGCAAGTAGCCTATGTGTTCTTCCAGACTATCCACTACATATATGCCAAATTTCATCGAGATCCCTTCAGTCGTTTAGGCTACAAACTCTAACAAACATCCATCCATCCATCCATCTATCTAAACTTTCGCATTTATAATAATTGGTATGGTATAGTATGATTAGTATGATTATACATATGCGATATTACTTTTGATTGTAATACCTATATGCGCTGAAATATTTAGGTAGTATATAGCTCCGTAGCTATCGTTATTTATTTAAAAAATGCTTAATTAAAAAAAACAACTGCACAAAGTAGTATTCCAGGGTACAACTTACTAAAAATAGTCTTAAAATACCGTTTCAGTAGGTTTATATTAGCAATTCGATTTAACAACTACGAGTAGTACTAGTGATACATTACTGGCTAATCACAAAATTAAAAGATAAT
>LD688978.1:576808-588645 GCA_003118335.3 Papilio memnon | reverse complement strand
TTCATAATGGAACATTTTCGAATATTCAAATTCAATTTTCGCGAACGTCATTTTCGCTACTCGCGTTAGATAACATCGCGACAATATGACTAAAACAATAATCAATACAAAAAAGAATCAAGATTTTAATGTTGTTTATGATTTTTTTTATAAATAAAATTTTTTACATACATATTGAAGTAGTTTTGTCCGAAAAATTGTTTAATTTTTGTTCCTTCTCAGGCCAGTCTTTAAAACATTTATGTAAAACTTCTTCTAAATTAAGATTTGCCCTCAAAATACCTTCCTTTTTCAAATTAGTTATTGTCCTAGATCTCACCAATGTGTGATATCTGAAAAAATATAAAAGTTCTTAACAAAACAGATCTGTTTATGAAAACATTTTATTAACAAGCTTTTATTTTTTTTATTTTAATGAAATGTCAAATACTTAACCAAAAAGAATAAAGTAACCATTTAATTTTTCACATTCTATCAAAAGGTAGTAAACAAGCAAATGGCCATCTGAAATCCCCGAAATAGCGAACCTATCGCTCATAGACAGCAACAAACACAGATACTTTCTCTACTTGAGACATATTTGTTTTCTACTTAACTATATCTTACCTTATAATGTATTTGGGAAGGATGTTAACAAAACAACATTCTCGTAAAATTTCTCCATAATTGTCCATACTTATAGCATTCATGCAGAATACATGGGGATCATTGCATGCATCCTCAGCGGTGATACCAAATTTTTCAAGAATTTTAAGCACGTAATCTATTTGTGTTTGGCTAACATTTTGAAGAGTTGGATGCTGCTTTTGTAAAAGCAAAATTTTTTCACTTGAAATCACCTCACCTACAATAAAATGTCTCGTAGTTATTTTAAAAACTTTCAGCTAAGAAATAAAAAAATAATATACCTTACCTGTTACTTTTTTATATAGATTTAAGAAAGGTACGCTGTGATAATGTTTCCTTATTTTTTTATTTAGTAAATATGATAAATAGGCTTCGGATCGCGACAGAATCAAGGCAGCTTTATTTATTTGCATTTTTCTCTTATAGTGTTTACCATATTTTGTCAAATTAAAAACTATGTATTTGAATTTCACATTAGTTTTATTTTAAGTTGATTTCAATTCAAGATTTCTATGATTTAACCTCCAAGTTCAAGTATAATAACAATAACATAACATCTCAAAAATACTAAACGTCAACGTCAACCTCAAATCAAATTGACATTTGACAGTAGCAGTAGAAGTCCGGTTATAAGCACTCTAATTTTTTCAGATTCATTTCTAATTTTCAAACTCAATTTTAACTAGCAAAAGGAACTTTAAAAAATATGATTATTATAACTATATTATAGCTATATGGAGCAATTTCAAGGAACTCAAAGTTTTAAAGACATATATTAATTCGAGATTTTAACGTTTCCAACCCGGTCCAATCCAAACGACCTGTCCTATCTGTAGCTTCCTACATATATATGCAATCCACAGATATCTACTGCAATGCAATCTGTCGTTTTAATTTTAAGTTTGACTTTGATTTTAATTGACAAAGTGCAATTGAATCAACTTGAATTGAAAAATTGATTGCAAATTAAAATCTGTCGAATCGTTTTGATTTCGCCGGTATTGAATTCTTTTCATTTATTGGAGCAATACGTAATCCAATACGTAGTTGGTCGGTGCCAGTCGGTGCTCTTAGATTTTTAATTTACAAGTTATATTGTGTATTACTTGTGTATTATAAAAAAAAAGCATTATCAATAAGAAATGGATTGGAAGAGTGTAGTAACCCAGTTCAAAAAAACTTGGCTCACTACATTTTTAAGTATTATACTCTTCATTGGAGTTACTTACTTTTTAGTTTGGGCTGAGGTAATGATATTTTATGATATAGTTGTAGTTTATATTTATGAATAAATAGAATACATTGATTTGTTACTGTTTAGAGTCAAACAATCCGAAGTAATCTAATGTTGGATGAATTGATGTCCCGTGCTGAGAGTATTGATGTACACACCATTGATGATGCTCAACGTTACGAAGGCCGTGTTGTGCACGTTATTGGTCCTCTCCGTATATTAGAACCTATCTCAGAGCCCGACTACAATATTCAAGTACAAGCTGTTAAGTTACGGAAGAGGGTACAAATGTATCAGTGGATAGAAGAGTCAACGTAAGTAATTATTCTTGTCTCACCATTATCAGATTAGACAATTTTTCTTGTTTGCAATATTTGTTAATGTTATTCACAATGTGGAAAGTTTTAAATGCATCATGATTCTTATAAAGACAATTTTAAATGTGAATATTATTATTTTTTTTAGTGATCAACAAAACTTCTTAAGTGAACCAGGAGATGAAAATCAAAAGACATATTGGTATCATAAAGAATGGAAAGATTATGTTGTAGACTCTGCATTATTTTATATAAGGTCCGGTCACCAAAATCCTAATTCAATGCCAATCTTCAGCGAAACACATATTGCAGAGAGTGTTAAAATTGGGTGGCTGTACTTAAGTAAGTTATTATGTTAAGAATATACCATGTTTAAAATACACTTCAGTCACGTCAAACTACGTCTTAGAGAGAGAGCTTCTTTTTCAATACATGTCATATATTTATTTTTCCAGGCTTAGATGTGAAACGTAAAGTAAATGACTATTACGAGATATGGTCTGACTCTAGACCTGAACGCAGTGATATCAAGTTGCACTCTGGTTTTTATTACCATGGTGTGAGTGCTTTGGAACATGAAGTTGGAGATTTACGGATACATTTTTCTTATGCAGGACGTGAGGATGATATTGTAAGTTGATTTTATATAATCATATTGTGACAGAGTTTAGTGACAATCATCATTGTTTACCAAATTGTAAAGTTATATTGAGTTAACAATTGTTTCAATTAAATGTTGATATGGTCTAATTTGAAGTAGTCTTTATATCTACTTATCAAGGGGTTGTGGCTGCCCCCTCTACCGGCCCCTAGTGAAGTCCATAGTTATATGGATTAGTAACTCATTAATTAAACTACTAAATAATATATTTCTCCCGTTTACAGTATACAGCAGTAGGTGTGGTAGAGTCTGGTTCTCTACAACCTTATAGTCCTGTTAACTTCCCTTTAGCAGACCCTATATCACTGCTCCGCAAAGGATCTTACACTCAGAAGTTTCTACATGATTTGGAGAAACAAGACGCTAATATACATACATGGAAGTACCGTATGGTTGGCTTCATACAAGTATTTGCATCAACAATGACTTTACATCCAAACTGGATCACTCTGTGTGAGTTTATAAATACCTTTTTTTTAAAGAAATAAGGTAAAAGATACAATTTTAAGTTTATTTTTTAATTTCAGTTTTGCAATGCAAGTGGATATCTAACGCTCTGAGACGCTGTTCCCGGCTGTGGGTTAACCTTGTGGTGTCTTTCTCCTATACTTTATTTGTTATGTCAATGCCTTGGTAAGTCTATCTTTGTAGTAATAGCCAAGGGCCTTGCCAGCCTTTCATATAACTTACTGTTGGACTAACAATTGTTAATTGAATACTTAGAGTAATTAATTTCTTTAATGTAGATTAATTATAAAAGAAATAGCTGTTTTCTTGTGGCTTCATCTGCATGATTTTGAATTTTATGAACTCATTCAATCCTGAATTTCAATTTTCCAATTCATTAACCCCTAAATGTAATAGCATTAAAATATATAGTATAGATGTACATGTGGTGGTAAGGTCTTGCTTTTCAGTATATGTCAATGAGTGTGGTGGTTAATATTTCACATTAAAAGATGTTAAGAGTGATTTTTGTCTGCAGGTTGATCCATCGTCCGATATTCGGTGCGATGGTGTTGGTGGGCGCGGCGCTGCCCCTGCTGCACTACTCCACACTACTGAGCCGGCACGCGGGGGTCGGGGGCTGACACACACCCCCCCTGCCCTCCGCACTGCCAGCGTACGCCCTAACCCTCGCGGAGTTGTTAAGCCTCTCCTTCATGGCACTCTTGTATTGTGTCATTATAATTGAGGATGTTGCTGTTGAGCTGTAGTGAAGCCAGTGTTTTAGTGTTGATTACGGTGGCCAGTGATGTGATAAAAATACTTGCTTTTATTATAGTTCTATCTAAGTCATGTCTACAGTTGACACAGATTTAGCTTGTTTGATGGAATGTACAATTTTTAGATTGGATAGATTGATGGCTCATCATCATCATCATCAGCTCACTGTACGTCCCCACCGAGGGGCTCGGAGCCTACCCTACAGTTCATCATCATCAGCTCACTATACGTCCCCACCGAGGGGCTCGGAGCCTACCCTACAGTTAGGGTGACTAGGCCATAGTCAACCACGCTAGGCCAAATGCAATTGATTGACTTCACACATATCTTTGAATTTCCTCTCTGATATGTGCAGGTTGCATCACGATGTTTTCCTTCACCGTAAGAGCGTCGGGTAAATTATGTACATGTGAAAATTCGAAAAAATCGAAAATCACATTGGTATATGGCGGCGGGATTCGAACCCAAGACCTGTAGATTACAAGTCAAGTACTTAAACCACTGAGCCACCGACGCTCTCTGTCTTAATTTCTGTATGGGATTTAAAAATTATTACATTATCAAAATTATTTGTAATATTTTTTTTTCTTTTGTTCTTATCTGTATGTTTACAGTAAGCAAATGTGATGTAAAACAGATCAACATATTGCTAAGTAATGAGCCATGTTGTCGGATGCGTATTTTTGCTTGTATTTCTTTAATTAACTGAATAGATCTCATTTAAACAAATAAGTAGCTGATAAGGATATACATTTAGACCTCTGCATACCTATTTGCTTGTAGATATAATTGTTATTCAAATATGTTAAGGTAAATTGTTCCCCCTAATGTGAAAATAAAATAAGATCACTGGAATTTTGACAAAATTTTCTACAAATATTTTTACCGTACGCATTATAAACAAAAGAAAAATGAAGAAAAGCAGCAAAGAATTGAATCTAGAAAATTTTAATAGAAGTAATATTTTTGTTTAAATAGTTGGTTAACATAAATTACAATTTTATTGTTCTCCCAAAAATTTCCGATCCATTATTCCTACTGTTATTCAGATTTTTACATGATTTGGTTCCCGAGTTTTTAATATTGTCAGTAGCTAAATACACTCAAGTGTGAAAGCCAAGAAGAAAAACTGTTTTACTAAATCTCGAATTTCTTTTGGACTTTTGCTAAAGACTGATTAGGATAATCAATAAAATCAATTGCTTAACAAACATATTTCTTATAACAAAAATGTGTTCCTAAATATAAACGTACTTTTTTAAAAATTATTTTACGTACTTAATACCTAGGTATTTAGGGATCTGGATCCAAATGATTGAAAAAAAAAAACAAATGTCTACGCCTATAAAAGCTGAGTATACCATAGCCATCTATTAGTTTCGATGTAAAATTTTTTATACCATATCTATTTTGTTATTATTAAAATTGTTTTAATAAATATGGAATAGTTTTTAAACTGATCCCAAATTCAACTTGAATACATGAGATTTTCAAGCTACAAATAAAACGATTTTCAATAAAACGCCTAGTTAATTTTGTATAGCAATTTTTCGTACTTACTTTTTGTCCTGTATAAAAAACCCACACTTTTCTGAACATTTAAAATGTAAATGTGTTCGTATCTCAATAAAATAACTTTATTTTAATTCATTAAAACTATTTCGAGTATTCCTATAAAATGGATTGTTTACAATGCGTACAATTTTTTTTACAATTTAAGTGTGTACTAGTCATTATAAATTACTAATGTAGCGTAAAGTAGTACTTTGTACTGTTAGTTATAACCCATATCAAGGATGAACCAATATTTGAGTCCATTTTCTACCCTTTTACTGTTTATACGACGCTGAGAAAATTTAAAAATAGGTAAAAAGGAAAAAGAATTTGACGAAATGTTTTGGGATAACACACAATAAAATGTCTCCTTACTAATTTCCTTTTTTAAATTTCTCAGCTATATTTATAGAAACCTAAGTATATATATTAGTATTTTCTTATAATTGTTCTTAGTGTAATAACAATTGTAATGTGGTTAATGTAATGTGCAATAAACTTTACTCCTTAAATGTATAACTAAAGGGTTTAGTTATAAAATTATTAGTGAGAATAAAAACAAACCAATATTTTATCTCATCTCGATTATTAAATGTAATCGAATAATTAACCGATAAGTTTTAATATTGATGTAACAAGTAAAGGAAACTTAGAGAATCGTCTTTTATTTAATACCCAGTTGTTACCTAATAAAATAAAAACAACAATTTCGTCTCTCATAAATATTTTAGTTTTGAGTGGTTTTATTAACGGTCCAATACCGTCAGTAAACATTTCTCGGTTCAGAATCTCACGTATTATAGAAGTCTCCTTGACAATTAGACAAAAGTAACATAAAACTTTCTGCCAAGGAAAAAGGATTTTTTCTTTATATCAAATTTTCAATTTCCACATGGTTTCGTTATATTAGTGAATACGTGACAGCAACATTGCAATTAACTTTACAATTTTATACATTGCTGTTATTTTCAAGTTTATCTTATAAATGAAAATGAATGGATTTGCCCAGTCGATAAGCTTTATTTTTATGTAATCTATTCGCATGCGCAGTTTAATACTCAGACGATCAGCTGATTTTACTCCACCCTCGACAGAACGTAGTGTTTATTTTACACAAGGTTGTGAAATTCAATATTTTTTATATTAAAACTAAATTAAGTGTGTCCTATAAAATTAAGTGATAACCCTAAGTCGTATACTACATTTATCTAATAAAAGTAATGTAAACAATTATAAAATATTCATTAAAAAGTGCAAAACATGAAAGCTGCAGCAATGTCCGTGTGGGTTTTTATTAATCTCTTATGTTTTGGAATGTGCGGTTACTTGTATTTAATATGGTCACAATATTGGATGAATATCGAAAGACAAAGACTGTTCAATAAAACGCCCAGCAATCCGCAGCGCAATACCGGCCAGGATATAACATACCAGCAAACTTACTCTGAAAAGTATCACACAAACTCACTAAGTTATCCAAAAGAACATGACAACGGACGTAAGAATAGAAGATCTATAGTTGCTATGAAGAATAATGGGAAAGTGTATCAATCTTCAGGTACACAAGTCCGACCGTCTGCAAACGTTGTGGTGAAAAGTGGAAGTCCGAGATTTCCGAACATACACAAACCTATATTAGAGTTTGATAGCGATAAATATGCATGTGATGACTACTTAACGACAGATTGTGAAATGAGGACGGCAGAATTCAAAACTTTATTATTAAAAGAGTTCCATAGAGTTTTGATGAGTGAAAGCAAAGTTTTTACATCAGGATTGGATTCTCAAAACCCGTACGATGTACATTTTGAAAGAGGACAGTGGAAGGAGCCAACTAAGAAGGATATACTTTGCGCCTTAGCGGGTGTCTCAGTTAGAACTGTTACTGCGGAGGACGAGCCTTTCAGGAGACTTAATTATAACATACCCAAGGAGCCTTTGCAACTTCATCGTCCATACAACACATGTGCCGTGGTGACTAGTGCAGGATCATTACTGGGATCGCGCTTAGGCGATTTTATAGGTGAGTCTTAGTTATTTTTTTCTTTTCAATTGTCTGAAATTTTATTGGTTTAACTTTTAGCTACATTTTTAACATGGTTTTTAACCATTTTTTAGTGTTTTTCATTTTACAACAATATTAAAGTATGCATCAAATCTGATTTCTCATAAGCATAACTTTGTGGCAAAACATTATGCATGTAGCTTTTTTAAAACCTTATAACGTAGGCGCTATACAGGATGTTGTGCATTTGATAAAATGATGTTACATTAAACTGGTTATCCACGCCCGCGCATTTATGAATCACAATGCTTCTATAGTAAGTGTATGTTTCTAGTTACGAGTTTATTTTTACAGTTACCGTCCCCAATGTGCTGTCAGTAACTAGCTTCACTAATTTTAACTCTTCTTATTTTGTCGCGGGTCAATGACCCAAAATGGGCGCATTTGCAACACGTGATAGTGCTCAAAAAGTCGGTTAACTGATCTAAATTAGTATGCATGCTTAATTAAATGCCAATGCCACCCAAAAAGATTACTTAATGTCCTACTTAGGGATTGCGGTCTGGTACAGCTTCTTATGAATTTGAAGAAATTGTATTGACCTTTACGTACAAAAATATCATGGAACGAACGAGATTAGGAAATAGAAATTGCCTGCAATTCCACTCCTTGTCTATTAAATCTATTACATCTCTTTTTTTAATGAGATTGTATTCGCAACCCATATAGGCAGCGACAGAGTAGTAACTTAATAAAAAACACCCTGGAATATAAAAAAAAATACTATTCTGCTAATCTCCACTAATATCGTTTGTGGGATGCAGTTTCGCATTCATTCCAGGCACAGAAATAGCTCGGGAATATTCTTTATACTTATGATAATAGGCTGATTGTACTAAAGTTCGTAGTGGTGCCGGTGACAGGTGATCGACCGTGTATTGTTGCAGCTATCTTTGCTGCGGATCTTTTTTCTTTGTAGACGCATTGTCATGCGCGCTGGCCCGCCTTCGGCGAACGTCCCAAATCATATGCGAATTACGTGAATTACTATTGTTCACGGGACTTTACTGATTACTCACAGACACAAATCAAACGTGTAGACAACTAGGTACCTTTGCGAGGTGCCGACTATTTATTATCGACCAAGGGAGATATATGCAACGCGTTTCGCATCGTGAAAAGTAAAAATATTTGTCTCTACACTGCATACGAAAGTATTCAGATTTAAAAAGTAACAATTTATAAAGCCTGTTCATGCAACAAATGCCGCCGCCATTACCACTATTCAGGTCTATTTAAAAGAAATACCAGTCTATGGGTTAACCATACTAAAAGCACACCATGCCTATTAGTATCGCTACCATTTTGTTTACTAGTAGGTACCATGTTTTTGTTTATGTAACATGTTAATTTTCTTAATGAAATATTTGTTTATTTCACATAGCGTAGCAATGCTTAGACGATGCAGAATAACGAAGTGATGCAGAATAGTACGTGACAACATTGTTTTTAGAGATAATTCTAATAAGCTCATACAAATCGTTGTTTGGTGTTGATTTATTCATGATCGTGGAGAATCTAGCTGAAGATATGCATAGGCGACGTCTGGTCGAGCTCGAGCTATTGCTTGTTTCACACGAGGGGAAATCAGTTAGATAGAGCAATAGCTAGTGCGGTACTGACATTGCTATATAAACAAGACTATTATGTCTCGATTCAAACAATTGCAATACTGCACTGTCCATTGCTCTATTCCTCCTTTGTGTGTAACCAGCATATCGGCGCAAGGGCTCACTGGCGCCGCAACAACGCATACCGCTCTATAAAACCAACGCGTTCGCATCGGAAAATCCAACTAGTACTTAGTAAAAACTCTTATCGACAACATTTGCATGCCCACAATATTCAAGATTGGAAAAGATTACACTAGTACGAAAGTCTGTACCATGTCTGATGTATGCAGTGCTTATTAATAAATTGATAAACTAACTATATGTTAGATACGTAATAGAAAATTGTAGTTCGTATGTTTCTAGAAGATATATTAAAAAAAATACTGTTCGTTTGCAAAAAAAAAATCTAAGTGATTTTCATCAGTTTTTAAATCGTCCGATTTGATCAGAATCATGGTTTCCCGTTTTAAGTTATTAAAAAAAACCTGAGCTTTGTATGGTGGTAGGTTTTACTCTGTTTAAGCATATCTTTATTTGTATAAACCTAAACAAGCCGTACTCAATATGATTTGATTGTTTGTTTACATTTACGTTCCTTGAAGATTTATCTTAGCTCCCAAGATTCGGTTCACAGTTATTTTTTTCACTACAACGATTTTTCTGTTTCTATTTTCACAATATTTTTTTTGCAGTTCATTAATTTATTACAGTTTCCTTTTCTATTGGTACACCGGTAGAGCTATAAAGAGATGGATGGATTGCGTAAAAGGTGACATGATCAAGAAGGGAGTGATTACAGAGATATTGAGATGACGTATGGTAGAGTTATGTGAAGGACAAAAACCTGTTGCGTCGACTCTACCATGAGGAAATTCGAACATGGGTTCTATAAATCGGAAGTTAGACTTTGTTGTTCTGAGCTGTCACCGCGTAGTTACTTCCTTAGCGGCAAATGAATTGCATCGCATGATTCATTCAACAAACCATATTATTATGAATCTTTATGTTAGTCATACATAACCGCAAACCATGTCTTTGTCCTTTCTCGAAAACTTTGATAAGTTTATAGCTCAGACGCGGGACAGACAATTGACACGTTGTCACTTAAATGACTCCTCAAAACCAAGTTATATTGTTTATCTTCCTTATGTACTTCAAATTCTTAAAAACTATTCAAGAAGGAGATATGTAGAGAAAACAAATTTATTGAACATTTAATAAAAAGTTACAAAAGTTTTAAAGAACAATGTACTTGATCATCAAATAATTTATTGTTACTATGTAGATTGAAGATTGTTCTATCTATCTTTCAACAATCTGTACAAAAATGGATCCAGCCGACTTTAAATAAAACAAAAATAACATATGATACTTTAGTGGCAAAATAAAAAACAAACATTAACGATGTTGTTTCCACGAACATTGTGTTATAGATAATATTTAGCAGTGTCATTAGCTTGCGGTGCTAATTGAACGTGAGATGAACAGAGAGCGTGAGGCTGGTCGCAAGGGGTGCGGAGGCGTTCGCGTATTGTTTACATTGTAGAGGCGGCGACGGTGCGCGACCGAGCCGTGTCATCAACCTGCACGTGCATAGGGCCTGCATAATTCATGCGCATGGACCATTGTGTTTGCGATCGCTGAACGGTCCTACGATTCTGCGCACAACTGCGCATTTTATTATAAATAATTTTAAATTACTCTCAAACACGAAATTCGCTGCTTGTTTACTCTGAACACGTGTAATGGTTATGTAAAGAGGTTAGTATAATACGCACGAGCATTTACAACGCGTGGGTACATATAAAGTAACGATGAACGTGTAAGCATCGGATTGTAATTACACTGTGATTATTAAATGTATCTTTTACACTTATACAAGATGTAAATGTTTCCTTACAGTTCAAAAGAACGTCTTTTTCTACTTATATTGTAGTCATTCACAACCAACCCATCATAAACCATCGCACCCTCCCTTATCTACGATGTATATGGTATAGTGTGATAGACCCAGGGGATGAGCGGGAAATAAATTAAAGGGTTTTCTGTATAATTTCCTATGACATAAAAAGTAATTTTAATTTAATGGCACAGAGACACTTAAAAGCTACACTATTTCGTCTCTGCGTACAAAACGTACAAACGAGACTAGCTTTTAAGTTAGAACACAGCCAGTTTCCCCGATTGTACTTTACGAATTATTTCGTTTTGTGAATGAATAGTTGAATGAAGAAATGGAGTTACTAATAAAATATAGTACAGTAGAGTACATCTTGAGGGATAAAAAATCTTGGAATTTCCTAAAATATTCTAGTGATTGGAAAAACCTACTCGTTTTCTTTGATGGTGACACGTTTTGTTAATTGTATGAGATGTCGCCTGTGTATAAAATTAGACTACAGATCACGGGGACTATGAATAATGGTAACAAACGTAAATACTTTAAAGCACGTTATGCAAAATACATTAGGTATTTGAATTATAATTTCCTTTAATGTAAAATTGTATGAATAATTTAACTAAGAAGGGATGAATCGCA
>LD688978.1:561592-576785 GCA_003118335.3 Papilio memnon | reverse complement strand
TGTGGAGGGGTACAGCGGTAGAGGTAGACCAAGAAAGAGATGGATGGATTGCGTGAGAGGTTGACATGATGAAGAAAGGAGTGACGACTGAGATGACGGATGACAGAGTTATTTGGACGACGAAAACCCAGTTCGCTGATCCTACGGGAGTAGATAATGTGGGTGAGATGATGATGAATAATTTTACTTAGGTATAATAGTAGACATTATCAAATTTAATATACATGCCAAGAGTTGTCATAAAATAAATTTATGTATTATAAAACTGTTACCTATTAAGTTTTGTGCCCCCCACCAAAACCTATGTACCTTTACTTTACAAAATCAGTTTAACTACGGGATTTTATTTATCTGGTGTTTAAAAATAGAGGTGAGAATGTTTGGTCCTTTTTGAAGGTTTCGCATGTATTATGATCGACAAAGGCTGCAACATTTTAACCCGTCACTGAACATTTGATAAGGGTCCTTATAAATATGTAATTACAAACGATAAGAATCAAGGGTTAGCTCATTTTTATTTGGCTTCTGTTTAATTAATTCAAGTTGAAAACTCACTTATGATGATAAAGTGAAAATTGCAATTTTCCCCATCGGAACTATAATATCTGTTTCCAGTGCGAAGATGCCTTCCGGCATTTGTCTAGCCAGGGTCGAGGCCCGCATGGAAAGGTATATGTGACATCTGAATAGGAAACATCATGATGGATTATACTAGTTTTAATTTTAATCAGTTATGCAAAAACATCTTTTTTTTTCATTAATACAACAAAAGAAATAGCAGATTTAGATACGATAGGATATCAGCGAATATATGCGTCAGTCTACTAAATATATCATAACATTCTCCACAGATTCACATGATATGGTGCTAAGATTTAACAACGCCCCCACCGAAAATTACACAGAAGACGTGGGTTCAAAGACGACGTTTCGCGTCTTGAATTCTCAGGTATTTGTTATCTAGATTATCAAATATTTATAAAAACAACAGTAGCAAGTGGTTGACAAACTGTGCAGCTGGCTTTTTGGCTGGGCTGGCTGTTTAAATGCGCCTTACCTCTTCCCCTTCCTAATATTTTTACGGACACTATAATAACACCAAAGGAATTGTAGCTAGCCCAAAACCTAGATTCAATGTTACTGAAACAGTCCCAAGGGATTGACTTAAGCATCTCCAAGGAGTAGATTTATCTTACTGTACACTAAGGGTAATTTAACGATCAGTAACCGATTCTGAGTGTTGCAGTCAGTAGCAAGTGATTGACAAACTAGGCTACCGTTTGCTCATTTGCCATCTTTCACCATAAAACGAGATTTGTTGTAGAACTGTGGTAAATTTGGTAAATCTAAGAAAATATAAGGATCGATTACATCACCACCGTGAGAGTGGATTGAGAAATCAATCTCACATACAAATTGTATGGTATAATTTGTTTACCTACGTGGTATTAATATTGATAAATTGACAAATTTCGAGTTATAAGTAAATGTGTAAGATTAACGAGAGCATGAAGTGAATAAAATGTAATATTTATATTAATCCAGCGGTGTCTACAATATCAAGAGATGCAAAAATTGGATGTTTTCAAAAATATTCACTTCACGTCTGTCTTTTGTGTGGTCGTGGTCTTTTTCTAGAACAATAGAATGAACACGTATAAAAACTTCTCGTTTCATGTTTAAGTGCTTTCGATGAACGTGAAAAAAAATGTTTTCCTTTTATCGCATTTAAAAAAATAGGCGATTCGACGATTCCAGTGAAATGTTTATCTGTCACATAGTTTATTGTTCGCTAGAATGTTTTTCATATAGTCCTATAAACAAAGTAATTTTTAGTTTTTCCTTACTTCTTTACCTTATTCGCAAATCTTGGTAGTTGCGGATATCGACGGCTAGTGATGTCAACATTTAAATAAAATAAATCGTTTTTTTATTGGAAAATAAAATAATTTTTCACAAATTCAAAAGAGCTGTCTCCTGAACCAGGTATAAGCTGTATTTCAAGAGACAGAGCAGCGCCTTCTCTCGTTTATTTAAATTAAATGAACATCCAGAAATCTGGTTCATACATTTGTAAAGGAAATATTAACATAATTTTCGCTGATTAAACATAGACATTATATTACTATAATAAGATGGGCATTGAATATAGGTATAAAATTGAAATATTGATTTAATTACATTTGACTTACATAATTTTTTTATTCTAGGTTGTTACGAAACCCGAATTCAAATTCTTGGAGGATCCCTTGTTTAAAGACGTTTCAATATTAATATGGGACCCGGCAAATTATTCATCAACTCTGGACGCATGGTACCATCATTCCGACTTTCCTCTTTTTCCTGTCTACAAAAGGTTCAGTTGAGGCAATAATTTATTTTACATTATTATTTTTCCTCAATTTACGTATATACCTATATTTGTATATTTTTACATAGATTACTTGAAATAAGGCCAAAAGCTGACGTCCATTTGCTACATCCTAATGTGTTGTGGAGTTTATGGTCGGTGTTGCAGAATTCGTCAACCTACCGTCTTAGGAGGAATCCGCCGTCTTCTGGTTTTATTGGTAAACTGATTTTTCTATGGTGAATAATTACAGCGTAATGCTGGATATTTGTCAAAAATTTCAGATTGTTTTATAATGAAAAACCTAGAGCTTGACTGATCCGTCTTGATGTGAAGTGATGATGTGGTCGAAAGATGGTACTCGCTAGCCAAATTACAGTGTTATCTACATAAACAAAGTATTTATTATATTAAATTGTTATTACCAGTAACAATTTGAGTGTATCCAGGTGTTTGGTTCGCGCTGCACCGGTGCGGGCGGGTGCGCGTGTTCGAGTACGTGCCGTCGAGCAGAGCCACGCGGCGCTGCCACTACCACGCCCCCCGCGCAGACCCCGCCTGCACCCTCGGCGCCTGGCACCCCCTCGCGCAGGAGAAGGCCCTCGCCGAGGCGATACGGGACAACTCCGACATCGACGTATTTCAAAGAGGCTTCATTGATATCCCAGGAGTTAACAATATCAATTGCAAGACTTAATTAGTTTGTTATTAATGCACAAGTCTTCCAAAGAGCTTTTCGCGTATATTAATAGATATAGAGTAATTTTAGAAGGCCTCGTTTCGCATACTACTTATATAACTGTCCATAGACTTGCGTGGCTTTGTAATGTGTTGTTATAAGCTTGTTATTGATAGCAGTAAGATGTTGTCTTCCCAATTAGAATAGGTTAATAAACTACCTATTTAGAATTTATAATATGAATTTTAATAAATTTAACTAAATATTTTTTGTCTTTTATGTGGTCTTCATTTATAGTTTGATGCGGTGTGACTCGTCCGACGAACAGGAACGAATATTAGACTGGTTTTATGAGATTCATGTAAGGTCATGTCGGCCATGAGGCGCCCTTGTTGTAGTATCTCGTATTTTTAGCGATTTGCTATCGCACAGCGGGCATCGCTCGCTAGTTGAATACTGATGGGTGGGCGCGTTGTGGCTGGCGATTAGCGATTCCGAGCGAGCGCGCGGAATTAGCGCGACATCCGAGAAGCTGCGCAGCGACGTCGCTACAAGCTCCCAGCGCCCTCTGCCGCCTCCTCCGTGCCGCCGTGCTTCCTCCTTCGCACCACGATGCTAACTGCTGCTCGCCCTCGGCATTCATGAATTTAAATTGATTTTTCATAATAACCATTCCTATTCCAAAAGGACGCGCACTGGCTGACAAGAAAAAATATTTTGACCAGACGCCCTTTAATTAAAAATGTAATGGAGGCAATGGTATAATTCTTTTAACGTCCTAGACAATGAATCTCGTTTTGCGTGCAAACGTCTCTTAGGGTCAATGGCACTGAGGTATTTCGTAGAATAGGTCGGAATTCAGCTTAGCAACGTGATGAGTGTACGGAGCCGAACTGCACTAAGGCACTAGGTATTCCGCAAATATGTGAAGGTAATTCAGTCAGTGTACTAGGAAGCGCTGGAGTGGTGCCTAGCCCATCCCTAGCCATGGCACGGGGCCAACAGTAATAAATAGATAGCGCCTTCGAGTGATTATAGTTATGGAATTTTTATATACGTCCATATAAGGCCATGCAGTATGGAAGTTTGCATATTTATGTGTTGAATATAAATAATTAGCATTATTAAGGGTTTGATGATATTCTTGTTAGAATGACAGTTAAGTTGCGGTTGAATGGCCTTCAACGGAGTATTTAATTTTACACGTGAAGGCGGACGTGGATTACGGAAATGACGTTAATTATCTGTAATATTCTGCGAGTATCGCCATGGGCCGACACACCATTGGGAATTCAAGGCGCTCCACGAACGCTGCGCTAATATATGCAACGAGCTTGTATAGGAAGTGTTCAATATAAAATATACTACATGTTTATTATAATATCAAAGAATCAAAAATTAAAAGGTATTTTTGTCATTGTTTTTTATAGACTGCGATTTTATTGCCTCATAATTATTAGAAATTGTATTAGATTATTTCAATTGAGGAATTATAATTAACTGTTAATCAGTTCAATTGTTTAGTAATTAAATCGTTTCCTTTTATAATTTAAAAGATTCATTTTCGTGTATCAAGATACACAGTTCAGTGTTTCAAGTAGGGACGAGGAAAATATATGCTCGACAATATATTTGCAGGCGCCTCGCGTTTATGCGTGTAATGATCGTCAACATATTGGAGATTTATTTCATTACTTACGATCGCCGTTAGCTTGCAGGTTTTGGCAATGAAATCGAATTAAGATGCGGTCAAGAAAGACGAAAACAAGACTATTTATAAAGAATTTTAAAATCATAAGACTATCAAGGAAGACTCATTTAATTCCCATACGTTGTCCTTAAGAGCAGCAGTATATTTAAGTAATTTAATACAATTATAATGTTAGTTTGTTAAAAAAATGATTATAATTTAAATTAGGATGGAAAAAGTTAGAATATAATTCTAAGCTTGGATTAAATTTTTCAATCAATATTATATTGCGGATTACGTAGGTATGTTTGTTCACATTTTTAGGTATGATGTGTTTAAGTTATTGAACGACCTTGTTTTAGAATGTATTGATAGTAAAACTTGTTCTGAGTGACGTCATCAAGCAATGCTTTGGAAATTTGCGCGTCGTTGGATTAGATGCTTTTGATCGGCATTGACCTTAACATTTGACAAATAGTTGATGTAAAACTATTATATCATTTTGTATGTTTATCGTTTTTAATTTGGAAATTACTTAGGAATAAGTATAAGAAAGCAAATTTTACTGAGATTTTTTTAATTTTTTTTTTTTAATTTCACCGTAAGAGAAAAGAGAAATAGTGTATTCTAATGTTTTAATAAGTGAAACAACTGCCAATCAATATGTGCGCAGAGAATATGGTAAATAAGGTAAAAGCTTGTTTAATAGAAATAATAAAGAAGTACAAAAACAAAAATAACAGAGAAGGACTAAAGAGGAGAAGCATTACTACGTAATCGTACCTCTTTTCTAATGAAAAGAGGTGGAAATAGAATGTTAAGCTGTAGGATATTTTTCAATATAAAGTATATATTAATTCAGATTTTTGTCTCTAATTTAATACATTGATGTTTTTGTCTTCAGTACGCAATCTGGCTACAAATGCTATATTTACAGAAGTAATTCAATCGGTATTTGGTGGTTTGTTGAATTTTAGTTCATACTTTACCTAAATACGTCTGACTTGTAATAACGGTATTATGTTCTTCAAATGGTGTGCTCGTATACATGTCGATGCATCGTATGAATCACTTCGATTCATTACAGTTCACAGTTCGATGGCTGGCTCATTATGTACACACACCGAGTAACCTTGGACAGGATAATGATACCTACAGGCACACAACATTTTATTTGTAAGAAATTAAATAAAACAGAAACAAATATTGATTAAGTAGGTAAACGTTTTATTTTCCTTTAATTAGGTAGAAATGTCCAATATCTTTTATTACAGTTAATTGTTTAACAATTTAATTTTATTACTACATCAAATAATGTAATTGGTACAGAAGAAATTTTTTACACGTTCTTTTATAATCTATACTTCTATACTAATATAATAAAGCGTAAACACACACTTCTTTGTTGTCTAAGATGTCAGCAATTACAGCATATTTTTGAATAATTCTTTTTTTAATAAAAAGCCCTACACTTACGTCAAGTTTAAGACTATATATTTTCACGCTATTAAACTTAGGGGATAAATAAATTGATAAAAACCCTAATGTGGGAAAAAGAAAGTAAGTTGCTGCCAACATCAAGGAAGCAAGATTGCCATAGTAACGTAATTGGTATTTTGACTTTTGAAATTGAGAATTTGACAAATGAAAACAATAAAATAAAGTTTACATAATTTCATGCGGATGAAGCCGCACGGGAACAGCTAGTCGTAATATAAATACCAATGGGTGTACTTGGTACAACAACGACACCTTCTATGTCTTATGAAAATCAATCTTGAACAAATAATAGCGATATTTTTGATTTAATTTTTACTTATGACAATGGCATTAATCTAAAATTAATCTATGGTATAAACGATTTGACTGTATGACAACGAATTTCACAAACTACTTAATTAATTTTATCATTGTAGTATATATTTTTGTATATAACCCAGTAAGGAATTTTAATATGATTTCATATAAGGAATAATTCATTACTTCCTGCGTCATAACCGTTGGCTTGCACCGTCACATTCATACCAAATTAATTAAAATATTTCATATTTGCTTGTTGTAATCAATCTAGTGGTTTACTATTTCATTAAACAACAAACGTGTGTAATTACGTCAATCTATGCGTCTTCATTTCTTAGGATATGTTGGAAGTTTTCCCTAAACTTGCGTACTTTAAAGATCGTTAACTAGCGCATAGTAATTGCAATAAAATCGATTCACAGTATCAGAGTTTATAAATCAAGATAATTATATAACAAGTTAATGTACGTTATTGAGGAAACTCTTAACAATTGTTATTTTGTAAATGAATCACTGCGTTACTCATAAAGCTTATGTGAAACTTTCCTAGTTCATTGACGTACTTTATGGCGTTGTTAGAACTGTATGTAGGACAGAAAATGATTTGGCGTGTGCTGGCCACTGGCCACTGGTTACTGGCATACTTTAATTAATCTCATTTCAGAGAACGCCTGTGTCAGCTTTGATCAAATTGTGCTAAATATTGTTTATGACTAAACGTTGTTGCAGTTTTATAATCATACCTCAGTATGACGTTTATTATTAAATATATTGTTTTATCACAAATGTTAATAGATATTAACCAAATAAAACAGTCTGTAAAAAATCTAAAGAACTTTGGCTTTTATATAAAAATAACTAAGGTTTTCGATTTCAGTAAATTAACTCGTAATTTGGCACAAGAAAATAGTAAAGTAAATAAAAAAAATGAATGATATAAGTATACATTTTAACTGAAGACCTTGTAAATAATAAATTAAATATCAGATTTCTTTTGATAAATGTTCTGTGTAGCGGCTAATATCAAATGAAGGATTAAACGCGAAGAAATTTGTTATAGTGCAAATAGATAATTTTATGTTTATTCCATACATTAGACACGTACACAAATAAGCTATAGAAATTATTAATCTGTGCAATCTTTACTTCAACAAAAAAGGTGCAACTATAAATCAGGAAATATTTCACGACGACTAAGTACACAGAACTTTCGTATTCGATTTTGGTATGGGGACATGTGGTTGCTGTGAGTCAGGGCACCGTCATTGAACATACGGGGCAATCCTAGCACCCACGCGAAGTGATATCGATCATTTATGACTGTCAAAGATGTTAAAACACACCACATATAAAACTAAGACGTACAAACCAAATGGTGCTTACGACATTTTCCGGTCATATTGAAAAACCTAACAGAAATTGTACATGGTGGAGAAATTGAGAAGCAAAAGGTTAGCGTGGTATGGACATGTTGTGTGACGAGACGATGGGGATATAAACCAGAAAGTGTTAAGAATGAATGTGGATGGCTACAAAGGAAGAGGAAGACCGAAGAAAGTATGGATGGATTGTGTGAAAGTGGATATGCTTAAGAAGAGATTGGATTCAGATATGACGGCTGATAGAAATGTATGGAAGAGCAGCACATACTGTGCCGACCCTTCGTAAGGGATAAGGGCAAGTTGGTGATGTGAATTGTACATGATTGTAGAATAAGTAGACACACTTTGTTTTGTATGTACACGGGTAACAATAATTTTGTACCCTTTGCTCATAATTCATTAAAAAATAGCTTCGTTCTTTTTTTAATAGTATCTAAAATATGTGATTCATGATAAGAAATAGCAGGAATACGCTTAAATCTTTCTTGTGAGTCAATTTTTAGAGCTTGAATCACATTAGGATCAATAAAAGTCAAGTTACTCGCAATACTTTCAGCGCAATTAACCGCATAGTAGCTCTAATCATGCAATTATAAATATAACGGGATCTATTAATAAGAGTACTAAAATCACTTATATTATCGATTAGGAATACAAGTTGTGCCAAATTTTGTTAACGGCTATGTATGAGTCACAGCATTGTTTGGAGGCTTTATGTAATGAAACTGTTACAAAAACAGTTACAACTTAAAATCGTAATACGCGAGTGCCTTTGTTTCAGGCGCGCTGAAAACAAGCGATACACACCATTGTTAATAACGAGGTCGTATTATATTATGATTTAAACTCGAGAAAAACGGTGCGCTTTCCTTTCTTAGACTTTTTTGACCGCAATCTATGTTTGTTTGCTATTTAATCTTCAATACTGTTACAGAACCATACAGTTTTTGTTATTAGATATTATAATTACATTCAAAATATTGTTTGAATATAGCATTATTCTCAGATGCCAAAAAGATGGCACTTTTGATTTCAATCTCGATGCTTGAAAGAACATTTGAAAAAGCAAGTATAGTGTTTTACCTACAATATAATAAGGTTGTTTTATGTAATTACTAGACTTCGCCCGCGACTCCGTCCGCGTGGCATTAAAAAAAACAAAAGCAACTAGCCTATGTCTTTTTTCAGACTATACTCTACACCTATGCCAAATTTCATCCAGATCTATTCAGCCGTTTAGGCTACAAACTCTAACAAACATCCATCCATCTAAACTCTCGCATTTATAATATTAATAAGATTGCATGTATGATAGATACAACGATAATGAAAAATAATAAAGCGTAAACACACACTACTTTGTGGCGTAAGATGTCCGCAATCACAGCATATTTTTGAATAATTCTTTCTTTAATAAAAAGCCTTTCACTTACGACACGCTTTAGGTTATCTATTTCCACGCTATTAAACTTAAGGGGTAAATAAATTGGATAAAAAACCTAATGTGGGAAAGGGACTATAAGCTACAAGCTGCCAACATCAAGGAAGTAAGATTGCAATGCTTTGCCATCTTGTCATGTCATGTTTACATTTGCAATTGATAATTTGACAAATGTAAACAATTAAATAAATTCATAATTTCATGCGGATGAAGCCGCACGCGAACAGCTAGTTACTTATAAACATTATAATACTTACATTTATCAACACAGCTGCAATTAATATGAGTACACAATAATATAAAAGTGTTGAGTATAACAAAAAAAACCTAGACCTATTTGTCATTGTTTACGTTTCCACTTGGTGTAAGTAAACATTTCTATTAGAACAGAATCAATTAGGGACTACAAGAGACACGTGTAACACGTGGTTTTTATAAAACGTTTATTATTGCTTACAAAATAAACAACACAGTTACTATATAAGTACAATGGAAAACGTTTGATTGATAGGAAATGTACACACGCAATCTTGTTACTTCTTTGAAAACAATTGTCCCCTTGACATTGTGCGGTGTCATCTTCCGCGATGTGTCAAACGTGCACCATCAGTGTAAATCACCATGAATCCCGATGTAATTGATAATGACCCGTCCGTTAGTCAGAACTGACTCATGGTCAAATTTTATATTCTAACTATATAAAATATATTATTATTCTCATTTATGATAATCCATATTCTTAAATAGGTCAATAGGAACTCTTAGACACGAAATATTATTATTATATTTTATTGCTACCATCAGCATTGAAATCAGCATCTACAATTTGTATAATTGTGGGAAAAAGAATATATACTACTAAAGAAAGTGTAGGCGTGAAATGTGATTGGCTTTTGCTGGCCAGGATAATAATTAAATGAAGGCAACAAAATATCATCGCACAACATTTTTTACATACAATGTTATTGTTAAATTGCTCCAAAGAAGTAGCGATTGGGATTCCACGCATCGTGTCCGCAATAGACTTATATCGTAAACAAAACGACGACGTACTACAATACAAAAGAGTACGAAGGAGATTGATGAAGCTGCGAATATTTCAATAATAGGTGTCGCGTGTTCCATGAAACATAAGCTGCCTTTTAGGCGCCTACCTAGCTCAACTCCGGCGCCTTCGTACACAATTTACTATGGACACAGCTAAATGTAACGCGATTTATTTTAATGTTCCATTAGATTTATTGCCGTCGCAATAATGATTTAAAATATTTCTGCGTTTTCGTACTCCGAAGGGCCTCATGCATTCACTGCACATGCCCATTAAAATTCGAATCGTTCGCCAATATATGTATGTATTTACTACAATCGTTCGGTTTATGACCGAATCAGAAATTCACGAAGCTATAAAATGTTTGGCTGATTTGTTTGCTTGGCGCTTCAAATATTGTATTAAAGTTTATAAACTACCACTTACAAGTAATGCTATTTAAATAGTTAAAATAAATTTGGATTAAGTTTTGTGTAGATGGAATAAGGTGAATATCTTTTGCATCTCGAGCTTGTTTGTTGAATTCTAAGGTAAAGGTCCAATAGTGTCGTAGAGGGCGCGGACATGGAGCGGCCAGTATGGAGTTGAAAAACCTCTGTTCGTGATGGAATTCGGTGGCATGTTTTTGTCTCTACTCGAGCGTCGACCGCCGCTGCGTCGTCCGCGCCTCGTGATATCTATTGTTTCGGACAATTTTTTTGATGTTTACTTCTAAACGGGTTCTCAGTTCTGACTCACATCTCGGACGACGAATACATCTAATGCACATGCAGGAATGCGTGAATTTTATAATTCTTCCTGCTCGAGTTCAATTGTTTCGCTTGAAGTTTGTTGTTGATTTTAATTAACAAATTGTAGTTGCAGTTGTTTGACACACATGTTCACTTTTATGATCGTCATCTTAAATCAATTTCGATTATGTCTTTAGAGTCTCAGCAAAGAGATATTCTAATCGGTAATCTTTATGAATATTTAGTAGATACTTTCCGCTTTGAATATATTACGGATGTTGACGTATTTTACCCACTTCTTTATAGTATAAAGTATTCCTCCCGCTAAACAGGTGGTTAATTGAGCTTTTTCTTTTGTTTATTTTCCCAACCACTATTTTCCATGTGTAATTGGAAATATGAACAATGTTTTAGAATAGTGTGCCGACGTCCGGTGCAGTTGGTACACATTTACATTTTGCATAATATGTGCGCCGCGCGGCACGTTCATTGCCATTGCAATTCTTCTATAGGTCGTTGACCTTACACCAACCTTACTGACCTATTGGGCGCCATTTGACATTTTTATCGGCGAAATATTATTTAGCATTTTTGTTTTTTATTACTTAGCCACATACCAAACTGGTTGATTTATAGAAGCGTTGTAATAATATGTAGAGAAAAAGAAGACCATCCCAACTAAAGCTTAATTGATCAGATAAATAGATGTTGGCAACTGCGTTAATAGGAGGATATTAATTATAGATAATAAATAAAACTCACGTAACTTGCAATTTATTCTTGTAGTTGTTCATTAGGCATATAGTTTCTATTCATATAGCTATATTGTTGGCAGGCTTAATATACCTGCGAGAAGAAAAGAATATTATAATACTCATAAGCAGTAAGAGGTTAATGGAGAACGCAACTGTCTAAGATGGGGGAGTAGAGTGAATACAGTAATATGTCAGTCACAGTATAAAGCTATCCTCAAGAGCAATACAATGATCGCCACCATACATCATACTAAAGTTTCAACTACATATATGCTAAAGTATAAAAAAATATTATGCACGGTTCACACTTCGCCAGTACAGTTGGTCAGCACCGCTCAAAATTAGACTGGCAATCAACGGTGTAAACGCTACCTGGCACCAGTGATTCCTTACAATCTATGACTGGCCGTCGCAACTATCTAACTGTGCTGGCCAAATGTGAACCAGGCATTATATACTATTTAACTGGACATAAAAACAAGACAACATACTGTGTTTTCCAGCTTGATTAGGTGCAATATTATTATTATAGTGATATTTTCAATCGATTACTTTAGTTTGAACTACTGCTCTATTTGCAACAATTTTCCACTGACTTGTATTGTTTGCAAATTTTTTATGAATTCAATTATACAAAAATCTTAATAGCACTGCGACGTATTACAGCTGGTTTAATTGATTTAACGAGAAACATAAATTGTCACAGTAAGTAAACATTTAAATAATCTCGCATGAACGCAACGAATGATAATTTTAACTTGTACAAGTTATTTCTTAATACCTGAAAATAAACTATCGCATAACTTTTTAGTCTCGCTTTGATTCCTATTAGCTTATATTATTTTTAGTTGTACAACTAAACAGTTGAATTGGCTGCAAAATAATCGACAATCGCACAACAGTTGTGCGATTTATTCAAAGGCGTGCGCCCTTTCTAAGTTTTAGCTACAGGTATACAATGAAATGGTTTTTATAAGAAATATTAGTAAATATACATGAATACCAGGGAAAACATTAGGTACTCTTCTGTTAGTTGGGGAATAATGGTTTGTATGCAAGTCTTAGCATTAACAATTTTATCTATGACTGATTGTTTTCTTCGAAAATAAAAATTGTTTTGTTTTCCTGCTCTAGTTTAAGTATATCTCTTTTATTGATCTCTGTATAATTCTAAAGTCCACATTTCGTGATGCTTGCGAACTCTATAGTCGTATATTACAGGTCACCGCCCGTTTCAAAGTTATTATTTATTAAATGTCAAGTGGAGTTTACGGGCTAGAAATTATCGTAATAAAATAAAACGTTTGATAACTTGTGGTATGATTTATTATTAATAAATCTGTTTTTTCAGGTTTTTTTTATTAACATGCAATTGTTATTTCTCCACTACGTACGTTGTGTTTTCCGTAATGAGTACTATATACTGATAACTAGTACTTGATTACAAATCTGAGGGTCTATCATGAATATTTTCGAGAAAAATTTCGTATCATCTTCAACAAAATGTATATTAGATTTGTGCAATGCCTTACCATATACACCAACAAATTTCATATAAATTTTGGCAATAACTTTACGATAATTATCACATTTTTTCATGATAAGTCCTGTGGTGATTATATTATGATAGTGTGTATTAGTTTAATATTAATGTATTTTTTTATTAACCCACGTCATAATTTGTCGGAAAAACTGCCACTGGGAAGTTTATGGAAGATTCGAATCTAACTCACCACTTACTATTCAATTGCTGTCATTAATCATTTGATTTTTCTTTATTGTTAGTTCGCAAACCATATAGTTACTTCACTTTATGTATAACGGAAATTTACAAAGCAGGAAAACGGAAATTTTCAAGAATAAGATAGTCGTTCTATTACGTAGAAATTGTATCAACGTATTTAAAAATATAAGCTTACACGCGTATTCTTCACCGTAAATGTGCTTTAAACTACAAAATTAAGTTGTATTGTTAAAATATATTAAAAAATTCCCTTTAAAAGTTACAAATAAGTAGTTTGAAATAATTTTACTGTCGAAAATAAAAAATTTACCTGATTATTTTTATTTTCGTATTTTTTTATCAGTTTTAGCTTTTAGTTCCAGATATTAAAAGCTCGTGAAATAATTCCATCAATAACACTTTACAATTTAAGGAAAACACACGACAGTTCAGTATTATGATGAATTTTGTACTTTAGAGTTTTACTCATTATTTTATTCTTAGTAGGTGCATCATTTACCGATAGCGGTTAGCTTTTCCTGGTCGCATTATGCCAACATTATTGTTTGGCCACTCTACAATACTGAAGATTACAATGAATATTTTAATCTAGATAGTGCAAATAATTTAAATTAACAAGTCACATAAACAAGAAAATATTAAGATCAAATGTGCATCTCTACAAAGGTAGAGGAAGAAAGATAAAAGAATAGATGGATTATGTCAAAGAGGATATGTTTATGAAAGAAAATTCAGACACGAAGAAGGGTTTATGGAAAAGCAGTATACTGCGCCGACCCTCCGTAGGTACAACAGCAGGTTGTTAATATTTATATCATTTTTAACGATCCAAAATCTGGTGTAATTTTAGTAGTAATAGAGCTTATCAATATTGTTAAAAAACATACATCCTTTTGCTTATTCACTAGTACTTGAGTTGGGCGAGTGCCACAAGCGGCGACACAAAGGCGTCCTTGACCCTGGGTGTTTGGTGGTGATTTCACCAGGGCCCTGCCACCACGCGGAGGAACCACCCTCGGGTTTAGTCAGCGCAGACAATGCCTTTGTCACGGCGGAAGGTCCCGCGAAGGTCGCGTCGATACAGCGCAACACATCGCCATACTTCACTGCAAACCTTTGTTAACTATCAGCACGATAACAAACTATTATGACGAAGGACCTCCTATATTTTAAAACCACTTCAAAGAAAATGTAACATAAAATTAGTTAATTGAAAAAGTTTTTTTAAGCTAAAAAGAAAACGTATTGTGTTAAGTTCTCAAAATTACAAATGGCTTGTCGCCGGAAGAAAAATAAAATAGAAGTTACATAAGAAATATATATTTTGTATATCAACTTCACAATTTATATGTTTTCCTGCTGAAAGTCTTTTCAGATATAACTATGCAAATGTTACGAATATATGTAATTATATTGTAATATTATAATATAAAACTTATATTGGCTGTTGCAATGTTTATTAATAAATATGACACATAACAAATACATTTCCAACTTCATCCTTATAATATAACTAGCTGTTCCTGTGCGGCTTCATCCGCGTGAAATTATAAAAAACTTCATTTTATTGTTT
>LD688978.1:544936-557373 GCA_003118335.3 Papilio memnon | reverse complement strand
ACTTGATTTGAGTCATACTCGTTTTTAATCAATATTATTTTGACGGTTCGTTACCTTTTAATTTATCAAAATGCAATATCGCTAATACAAAACTATTAAATAAAAAATCAATACTTTCGACTCTACTTATAGATCTTGGATAATGTCTCACGTAAGACTGGTATCGTAGGCTAAAATTCTTACAAGGGTCGTGTTACAAGGTTAAAGTTTGTTGTAGTTATTGTTTATACTATTTTATTACTAGGCTATTAGCCTTGTGATTGCAGACTACGACCCAAGGTTACAACCTAGATTTTTTTAGCCCAACAGAGAATTTTTACCAATAACGAAAAAAAAATCTTCAAAATGATTAATAACAATAGCATATTTGTTAACTTGCTTACAAGTAAAATTTAAATTCTATTCTTAATATTCCAGGACATCTGATATGTATAGTTTCGCATAGTAAATTAATAGGAAAATCTTTGATACCATCAAGTACATTCTGGTGTAGGCAATACCAAACAAAATTATTAACTACAGTCGTGTTCAATGCGTAATCCCGATTAAGATCATAGATATAATGCGTTCATGTTATTTGTATTGATCGAGAGCATCCGGAAGGAGGAAGTGTAACCCAGGGTCAGCTGATACGAATCTGTGCTCAGACCCGAGAGAGTACCTGCTTAATATTCTCGCCACTAAAGCCTGTGCAATAATAAAACATCACGGTGTACGTTGACAGGTAACGTGCGTACGATGAAATCACGTCTCACAATGTTGATCGCTTAACTTGCGTTATAAGACTTTAATCGTATAAGCTTGTCACTTTAAATATCTTGACGTAGTTCTATGAGAATGATAGATTTTACAGTTGTGTACTCACTGAGGTATAAAAATAGCTGTCTGGACCCTTAGTTAGTTTGTCCAAGAACTAAAAAAATTGAGGTTTGGTAACATTTTTTTATAATTCAACCAAACAACTAACAATTTAATCTACAGCATTGTTCAGAGAAAACGCAGATATACGTAATAGTATCTTTTATATTATTTTGTAACAAATAAATATCTTATTGCGTAGACGGATTGTTGATTTTTCAATTCCCCAAACAGTAATTGTTGTTTGACATCGAATCAGAATGGCAATATTGATCTTAATAGGCAAGAGTTGTATGGTAAAAAAAGTTTCAATAATCGGTGGGTGGGTTAGGTAAGAGATCCGAAGCCAATGCCGGAGAAACCTGCCACGCTCTGGTGACCGGAACATTGCTTCGACACCCGCCGACACCGATAGCTGCCCGTTCGATTCGAGGTAACGATCTATAGCCATCTTAACTACGTCCACAGATTTAATAAACCAATAATAGACAAATCGGAAAATAGAATAAAGAATAGAGTTGATGTTTGATTACAAATAGCTGTCACATCCCTAAATAATTTAAATTAATTTAAAGAAAAGAAAGAAACACTCGAACGAAAACAAGCAATTATATCAGAGTACAAGAGCATAAGGTGCTTGGCAAATTTAATGGTATAAGAAAGGATAATGTTTCTTCTTTCGATTTTAATTTAGTTTTTATAATCTGTGACATTTTCCCTTCTTCTGGTCGTTTATCAAAAAGTTAATTGCTATTGAAAAGTAGCTACAACAAAAAAGAACCTTGGTAACGCTTTAAAGCTAATTGCTTAAGATTTGTTGATCGATTGGTTCTGCAATTTATTTTGAATATTTGATTTAGTAATTTTTGTTTTTTAGCTTAAGCGATATCTCCGATATCAATTTAATTTTTATAAACATCTTTGTCTCGCCTTGTTTACTTTATAATACAAATAACATAAAAGTAGGATTATAAAATCAGTTAAAAATGGAAGATGACATTTTATTATACAGCAAAATGCATTGCTAAATATGTTAGCAATTCTCCAATCTTTTCCAACGCTTCCCTTTTACATATCCATTCATAGTTCTCGTAATTAACGACTGCCATAATCTACGGAATGTGCGTAGATAAGATATAAGTATTGAAGGAGTTCTTCAAAAGTTAAAACAGGCAATATCTTTTTAAACGTTTATTGTATGCATAAACTCATTCGTGATACCTTTTTCAAGGTAAGAGATCAAACAGCTCTGGAATAAAAAACCTTGTATGTAGTTAATAAAAAACCGTAAGCGAACAAATGTTGGCAAATGAAAGTATCAAAGTCTAATTACATCGTTATGTATTGTCCCAAAATAACAATTGTCTATTTACGTCAAACTATATTTGTATGTGGCAATTGGCCAAATAACTAATCTACGAGTTCCTATTATACGACGTGAAATAAATACTAACGAACAAACAATAAATATTTATAATTGATAAAAATCTACTATCAGTTTGTGCAAATACTTCAGTATTATAAAAAAACAGTTTTAATTGTATAGAAATAATTTATCTTTGTTTATTGATGATGACAAGCCCGCAGAACTCTCATATCAACGAATCTGGGTCAAACACATGAGTGGTTACCACACGTCAAGAGTACAAATGTTAGTCACAGAAATGACGATAAAACAACAAAAAAATCATAAAAAAAACTGTTGCATTAGGCTAAATTATGATCCTTAGATCCTATTTACATCATACTTAATATTATAAATGCGAAAGTTTAGATGGATGGATGTTTGTTAGAGTTTGTAGCCTAAACTGCGGAACGAATTTCAATGAAATTTGGTATAAATGTAGAGGATAGTATGGAAAAACATGAGTAGCCTACTCACTTTTGTTTTTTTTAATTCCACGCGGACGGTTTCGCGGGCGAAAACTAGTATGGTAATAATTATATTTAGTGGAATGGACATTTAAAACGTAGTAATAACTTTCCTAAGTTTTCTGTTTTCCTAACTTTCCTGTCCTAAGTTTAAAATGAACTTTCTTTCAAATTTAAATTCGTGACTAATTGTAACACTACTGAATAACTAGTAAGAATTTAAGCCTTGTCAATTAAGTTATTTTTTCCGTTGTTTGCCTTTTTTTACTACTACATGCTTCTGGAATTCAGTGAGAACAAAGTCTAAAAAATGCAATTTTTTGTACCACGCTATTTGTTATTGACAAATAGATAAATTATAAGTTAATGAATTTTCCTCATTTGTAGCAATAAACAAGGTAATTATTGATTAAAATAATGCGCTACTGTTAAACTGTTAAATCAACTTTTTTTAGTAATACCTTTTGTATTATACCGTCCAACAGTACGATATTTAAGCCTGTGGTTGCGACATTTTGTAAGGCCACTAATTTCTTTCTTTCAACAACCTACTACCTATTTGAACACCAGGAATGATGTTATCCAATATTAAATTATCACCACACAGGTGTAAGAACGTTAGTTAGTTACTATTTATCGTGGTTAGTAACACTATATAAAATATAACCGGATGTTAATTCTTAAAGTAAACTATGGATAAGGTGAATGAATCATTTTATATACACTGATATAATGACGCATTTTAAGACACGGCCTCTTTTTCTTATCACTTCGCAGCTTATAAAAAACTATATACTTCTGTACTACAACGTAAGCATTATCTAGTTTATTACTGCATCCCCTCCTTGGTGCAATTTAGTTTCAGGCTCTTTTTATTTAGTCACTTGAAGAACAGCGCTGTAGGTGACAGTCGTGCCTTTGATATTTATTGTTTTCTAGTAGTTTCTTTTCAAAAACTTTATACGTAAATTACTATCATTCTTATTAAAAAATAATCGAAAATATTCAATATCTAGTCTAATGAAAACAGATGAGATTGTGTCTTTTAATTTGCTGAGTAGCATATCTTCCTGCTTATATTTGAAATGTTTTTTTTTAATCTTTGTTGGGAATAGGAGGGATTTTTGTCTTTGGAAAGACATGTCAATCCCATAGTGCTACTCGTAGTGTTTAAGAAACGAGCAAATGTTTTTTTTTTTTATTAAAGTGAACACACAACTGATTGGATATATTTTTTTGTTACAGATCAAACAAGAAGCAAATCAAATCGCAACAAAACATATCAACGATAGCAATAAATGAATAATTATTTTATTGAATAATTATAATTTTTAAGACTAATGAAAATCCGTTCATATTAAAATTAGATAAATTTAAACGAATTAAAAGTACAAAATAAATGAGCTT
Source organism: Papilio memnon (assembly GCA_003118335.3). Taxonomy (NCBI): domain Eukaryota; kingdom Metazoa; phylum Arthropoda; class Insecta; order Lepidoptera; family Papilionidae; genus Papilio; species Papilio memnon. The sequence goes on along the minus strand of LD688978.1, from coordinate 553,236 downwards.
AATAAGTACAAGAGAGAGCAATACAAGAAGCAATATGGCGTTGGTTAGTTTAAGAAGCAGTTTAAGGGTACTGTGGACGATAGCGGCGGCGTTCGTCTTCCTCACCAGGAGTAGCGCAGCCCCGACCTTCGGAGACACCGACAAAGCCATGGTGAGTACTTTTATCATATACTTATTATAGAAGAAATTTTATTAACTTAACAGCAACTAGAACCAAATTAAACAGGTGTTATATGCCAACAAAAACTGGTACCAAATTTAATCTTATACTAGAACCCACATTGTATAAGGGACAACAAATGTAATAGATTCTGAGAATGTTAACATCCAAGAAACGTAAATGACAGAAGTTTAAAATTATGGTAAATATATCTCTGTGAAGATATTGAGATATTAAATCAAAGTTTTTATTTGATTATTAACAACGGATATTTAGATTACATAGGAAATTTAAAAAAAACACTAAACACAAGCTCATCACATCTTAGTCTTAGTATAATATTATAAATGCGAAAGTTTAGGATGGATGAATGTTTGTTAGAGTTTGTAGCCTAAACGGCTGAACAGATCTCGATGAAATTTGGCATAGACGTAGAGGATATTCTAGAAGAACACATAGGCTACTATCTTTTGTTTTTTTTTTAACTCCACGCGGCCGAGTCGAGGGCGAAAGCTAGTAACATATAAAATATAACATTGTAGTTGAAAACTGTTGTGACATCCATCGATTGATTGCAAAAAAACATAAATGCAGTTCAATTATCTATAACAATTGCATCAATTTTCACAGTAACCTACCTTGTTTCTTGATGCCTTTATTCTAGGTAGAGATTAATAAAGTTGTTGTTATGGAATTGTTCATAAACTCTAAAAGGGAATGCTGAGTCACATTTAATTTAATTCCGTATTAAATAGCAATAACTTGATCAGGATCGGATATGATACAAGTCATTGCTGATTCACTTTTTTCTTAGAACATCTTTAATCGGGCGATACTAAATTATCATAAATTGTTACCAACCGTAGTAGTCCCCCACGTTCGATAGTAAATTCATTCATTGAGAACATTATACGACCGAGATGAAATGCACTCGAGTTCGATACATGTAGCGGTGTATATTTGACTTTTCAATTCGTGAGTGTTATGTGAGTCACCGGTTAAGCACACGTTGATCCGTATTGGTCATTAAATGTATATGTGATTTCAATGAGTTTGCGTCATTTGAAATAGTAGCAATTAAGTACGAGTACGTTATGATTCACGGAATACAAGTAATGTAATGTGTGATTTCTTAAAAGAAATATAAAATTCAATGAAAAAATAACCTCAATATACGAATTGTATGATGTTAAAACGTCGAAACTACGAGTAAACTTTAAGTTATAAGAGATCACACAAAAAACAATTAGACACATTTTTCATGTAATAAAGAGTTGTTTATCGTTTAGTTGTTACTTATCTATACTAATATAATAAAGCGTAAACACCCACTATTTTGTGCCATAAGATGTCAGCAATAATAGCAAATTTTTGAATAATTCTTTCTTAAATAAAAAGCCTTTCCCATACGTCACGCTTTAGGCTATATATTTTCACTCTACCAAATTTAGGGGGTAAATAAATTGAATAAAAAACCTAATGTGGGAAAGGGACCATAAGCTACAAGCTACCAAGATCAAGGAAATAAGAATACAATGCTTTGTCATCATGTCATGTCATTTTGACATTTGCAATTGATAATTTGACAAATGAGAACAATAAAATATTTTTTTAATAATTTCATGCGGATAAAGCCGCACGGGAACAGCTAGTCTTTTATATGCCTCAAGAACTACCTTTTTTGATAGCAGTTAATTATCGAACTCTATTTTCGAAGTTTATTTGTAGTTGTTTTGTTTGCAGATGTCACGCGCTAATCGTTCCAAATGTTACACGTTTTTTTATATCACCAAAACTATACATTACTAGTACGTTATCTAAACAGTATACTAATTTCTAAAGTAAATGTTTACTTTGTAATAATAAATAACATATAATCGTACTATATTTTCATATTATAACTAGTTGAAAAACTCATTCAATTAACCGCATAGTTATGTCACTGGTATCTGATACCGGATATTTTATCCGGAAGATTATATAAAATTGGTGACCAACGTATGAGTCATTTTAAGGCATGCCTTCTGGTTCGGGAGGAAACACTAATAAAACAACGTTTCTCAGAAATCGGCGGCTGTGCCGTGACTCACGGAACCAGTCTCTGCCACAAGTTCTAGGTCATAGATCACCGACTCCTCTTTATGATTTATTGACGTATGTTATTTACTTATAATGATAGACAACAACAAACTTATGTTAATATTACTTTATATCAAATGTTTTTTTTTTATTAAAACGTTTAATTATTTGTTATTATTTATATTTTTGACATAATTATGAAGGAATATAATAAATTCATATTAGAATTATTTTCTGTTAAGACTTTTAGAAATAAATTCAATAATTTTATTGCAATTTTTTTAAGGTTATGTTATACTGCATGTAATAATTTTCATTTTTTTTTCTAAATGATGGAGTTATTAAGATGGATTTAAAAAAAGAACAGGTATAATTAATTTAAAACAGTTCATGCAAATTAAACTGAAGCGGATATATCGTAATTTAATCAAATATATTCTAAAATTGTGCATTCAATGCATTTTATTACATTTAATTAACTTTACGAGTTAATTTTTTTAATTCAATCCTAATTATTTTTTAACCTTGACTCTGGCAATCGATTAGTTTTTCTCGCTCTGTTTTTTGAATATTAAGTATGGCTGGTCATGTCAAGGTGAACATACGTACCACTAACCCGTTTAATTTTAACAAAAATAATGCGTCAATCAATACTGCTAGCCTTCATTTATTTAATTAAATTAAGTATATTATGTATTTCATAGCTTTAAGTACCGAATCATAAAAGGTATTATTTCAATAAAAACTATAATAAATGAAAATGTTTAAGATGTTTAATTATGACGATTGTAGATTTAAATCCCTATTTTTTTTAGATTATCTGATATTTTCAGAAGATAATCTATACTAATATTACAAAGAGGAAAGATTTGTATTTTTGTATGTATTGAAATAACTCAAAAACTACTGCGCCGATTTTAAAAATTCTTTCACCGTTAGAAAGATAATTTATCCGTGAGTATCATAGGCTATATTTATTTTCACACGAGCGAAGTCGCGAGCAACAGCTAGTATAATATTTAAATAACAAAAACTTTTAAATATTCTAGTTCCACTATTTAGTTATTAGTTAACTACGGGCCAAACTAGTGTTAACAAGGGGAACGACTCCTAACTGTAAACCTGAAATGAACCGGTTGTAGTACAATAACGTTGGGGTTAATGTAACGTTATATAGAGGAATATTTTTAACAGTAACATACACAAAATACAGCAGAAAGCCCCTAAGATCATTAAGTAAAAATAAATAGAGCAATCACTAGAAAGCTCTTCTACATCTTTCTCCAAATTTAACCCATGTCAATTATAACTAATTATTTTACGGCTATTACTCACGTCTATTCTTTCGGTGGCGGCACCGACCAGTTTCAGACATCGCGGGGGTCCTTCTTCTTAAATAATTTAACCGTATCAATTAAATAAGAAAAAGGAAAGAACGCTTTTAAAAGCCCAAGGAAAGTATAATAAGATATCTCTAGTTTCTCATTTTCTTGTTAAAAAAATTATTAACTGCGGTAATACGACAAGATGTCTGTCGATTTTATGTTCCTACTGCGTCAATTTATTATCTATACTAACATAATAAAGCGTAAACACACACTTCTGTGTTGATGTCAGCAATCACAGCATATTTTTGAATAATTCTTTAGGCTATATATTTTCACGCTATTAAACTTAAGGGGTAAACAAATTGGATAAAAATCCTAATGTGGGAAAGAGACTATAAGCCGCTGCCAACATCAAGGAACCAAGATTGTCAATGTCAAAGACCTTAGTTGTCATTTGTGCATTTTGACATTTGACATTTTGACATTTGACGTTGAATTTTGACATTTGACAAATGTAAAAAATAAAATAAAGTTTTTGTAATTCCACGCGGATGAAGCCGCAAGGGAACAGCTAGTTTAGTAATAAAAGTCTAACAAGTTCTTTGTCAATTGTAATTGAAACTGAAGGAAAACCTTTGCACGTTATATTACATGTTTGTTAAAGGAATTATGGGAATACCGCTGATTTTATTATTCCAGTTGTAAAGTCCAAGTCCGGCTTCAACGTATCATTAGAGGTATTAATTAACTCTGCTACATACAAAATTGAATAATACTAGAAGTTTGTGAAATAATAAAACAACTTGACAAAGTTATGAGTTTTAAAACAGTATTTGAATATAACTTACTTACTACGACTTCTTACGCCCTCACTTGCGAAGGAAGCTTTCCGAAAATGTAATATTTTTCGTGAGAACCCTTAAAAAAATGTTTTGATGTTTTCGCATTTAAAATATAATTCGTATAAAAGTATAAGGATATTTGAATAACTGATGCATAATATTTTTCCAAACAATAAAGCATTTGCGCATGCATACATATTTATAACTTAAACAATTAAATTAGGTAATCAATTTATTTTGGTAAATATAAACTGGTAAACAGTTAATGATGTGGTCTGTATTAAACGGTTTAATTAATTGATTTTTGCCGGTAATATTAACGTTTTCAAACGTACTAGTATCTATTTTTGTTACAACATCTGTATGCAGAAGATATATTTGCATACAAATGTGTACAACTAATGTAATTTAATGAGCAATCTGTATGATACAACGGTTGAATCAGCTGTGATAAAAAGTATTGAACTGCTGCCTTCGTTACTAGGATACGGCTCACTACAGACGTATGAAACACGTATATTATGACGATCGAACACGAAAGAATGTTTTCAATTTTGATTTAAATGTCATGTCAACGTACTGTAATTACGTGACTAAATTAAAAACGCATTTCCTGCTTATTGAATACTGTTATGATTAATGCACCCTTTTTGGTAGGGTCATTATCCTGGTGAATTCCTGCGCGACGAACAATGGCACAGTAAGAGAGTGCGGGAACCTGTGATGTTCTTTGTTATCGAACCTTACCTTCTCGATTAATTCAATATCAAAATTCAACTCATGCGCAATCGAACGGACATCTCTCGTAAAATTTCCTACGCTGTTTGAAACATTGAACTTAGTGGTAGCTTTCATTGCCTCGACGAAATATTACTGTTACTGATTTTCTTTAAGTTTTTTACATGACTTTCAATTATTTTTCAAAAAATTCTTTATTTCGGTCACATACAAATATATCGACGTAATACGTGAGAACCTAATTTTGTTCAGATAATATCTAGCCGTTGTGGATCGTTACGTACATTGCATACCCAATCAGCATAGTAACAATACCTTTTCGGTTTGTATTCCAAAGATGGATATCTACAATAGAGTCAACGAGTCAGCCTACTGGATAAACGTGACTTAAAAAACAAAATTCGGCTATAGACAGGACTACATAGAAGTCTTTAAGCGGGGTCGACGTCTGCAAATCCTGAGAAAAGAATCTTTAAATGTTTCACGGAAGAAAAAAGATTATACGAGGAGAGCTGTTACGTATTGTGAGATTTTTACGATGAAACAAAACGATCTGGCTTCCAAGAATGGACGTTAGTTTTAAGGAAGGAAGATTCGAGTCGAGTCGCTTTAATAAAATAGGACGCACGTAATGGACATAATTTAAAGTGAAACAACACCAGCATGTTTAAAAATACGGATGAGTTTTGCGTAGCGAGAATAGATCGCATCTGACAATAAGTCGTTACCTCAAACAGCGCCGACGCATGGAGCGACCCGGTCACCCCGATGGTACCGCAAGTCAATTTATTTTTTGACTAACGGCCGCCGCGAAATGCTGTTAACCGATATTGTTCACGGGATCCTTTCTTCATATTGTTTCATAAGTCTAAAAGTTCATTGTTACACCTGTATATACGTCAAAACAAAGCAATGAGAAAAGATATACATACAAGCTTAATTTTTTTATATCTTGACAGTGCAAGTGAGGTCTTAGGTTCAAAGTTTTTCTCGATTTGTCATAGGAACACAGGAGTACAGACAGTCAGGTCTATTACCCTTTTAAGGTCTAATTTAATATATTGTTTACGGAACCTATTACGAAGACTAAGATGTAGCAATGAGATGAAGTTAAACATTTTCAAGAAGTATTTCCTTGTAACGGTCAACGCGCTGAGATATCGCATTCGGTCAGTGTTTTTACGATTGACACCTGCGACAAGTGGCAAGGCGTGTGCGGGGATGGGGAGGGAGGGGGGGTTTGGCGCATGCACGTCACGCACGCAGGAAGCGCCTGGCGACCTTCAGCACGCGCGCCACGGTCGCAAGCGCTCCACTTGACGCTCCCGAGCATTGTCTGCGACATCTTTACATGACATGATGCTAGTTGACATCGCTCATTACTTATATCATTTTATAATCGGGGACCAGTATAAAAATAATAAAAATGAATTTATAAAATACTAGCTATCGCCCGTGTATAATTAAAAAAAATTAAAAAAACATAGCCGATATTACTCAGTGATAACGTAGCTTTTTAATGGTGAAAGAATTTTTGAAATCGGCCCAGTAGTTTTTGAGTTATTACAATACATATAAAAATACAATTCTTTCCTCTTTACAATATTAGTACAGATACCAGAGGTGTCGTCAATAAGCAAAAGAAGTTGGAAATCTCTTACTTAAAACTTACTGTTGTTATTTCGCATCTATAATACTTTACTATTGATATTATTATTACTTTAGTATTGATATTATTTATCTAATGTATAATTTTATTTGTAATACACGTGTACAAAATCGATCGGCAGCAATCAACAAATCATTCTCAATTACATCAGGAAAGAATGATGCGAACACGTGACTTGACCCATGTGACTGACAGAGGGACGTGGACGCTAGAAAAAAAATGTATTTTCTACCTTCTACAGCGAGAAAATGTCCGACCACACGCGATTGATTCTATTTATTATCTTTTGATAATGACTTCATAATTGAAAGTAATTATTGTTGTTATTATTTATTGCGTGTGCGAATGAATAAGACCGAGCATTAGGCTGGATAAGCTAGTTGACAGCGACTTGCGGCGATTATCTCTAGATGAACCTTTACACCTGTCACAACACAATAGTAACTATTATATCTGTTTGTCACTTAAGGCATGTAATTAACGCGAAAATAGTTAATACAGTTTTGCAATTCCAATATGTAAACTCAATGCGTCAAATCTTCTAAGATAACTTTAATGATATAAGTTATTATTTTAAACTAGCTGTTCCCGTGCGGCTTCATCCGCATGAAATTATGAAACATTTATTTTATTGTTTACATTTGTCAAATTATCAATTGCAAATGTCAAAATGACATGACTAGATTGCATTGCAATCTTAGTTTCTTGATGTTGGGAGCTTGTAGCTAAAGGTCCCTTTCCCACATTAGGTTTTTTTATCCATTTTATTTACCCCCTAAGTTTAATAGGGTGAAAATATATAACCTAAAGCGTGATGTAAGTGAAGAGCTTTTTATTAAAGAAAGAATTATTCAAAAATATGCTGTGATTGCTAACATCTTACGCCACAAAGTAGTGTGTGTTTACGCTTTATTATATTTTATTATATTATTTAAAATAATTGTACTTCGTAGTTCACTAACAATTTTAATAAATACAGCAAAAACAAAAGAAATATACATATTAATTATGTATTCTATTTGTATCTTATTGCCAAGGTTTATTTGTCTGATTTTTATGTCGACTCATCGCAGGATGTTTGTTTACTATGAACGCACATTCTCATACATATCTTATGTATTAATTACAATGTATAAGTTGTTGTTGCAACTTAGTTTTGACAACAAAACAACTAAACGTAACTTTATTAAAGTTAAACCGAATTATTTTGTAAATTTAAATACATATTTAATTTATCTTACTTACTAATTTCGAGTTTAAGTTTGGCCTTATCCTTTAAGATCCTATTACATATTTTAATGTTGTTCCAGTATTCGACAGTAAATCTACAAGATGTAGTTTAAAATATACAAAATGTAATTCTAGTTTTTTTTTTATATAAAATAAGGCAAACGAGCAAGCGGCCACATAAGTCCGCCGAAATGGCGAAGCGACCGCTGCCCATAGACATCTGCAATTGCAGATGCGTTGCCTACCTTAAATCG
>LD688978.1:506010-533906 GCA_003118335.3 Papilio memnon | reverse complement strand
TGTATTGCATTTTGTATTGCAAAATGAATGTTTGCATATGTATTTAATAGATACCAAGAGGGGGTTTTACCAAATAAACCCTCCTCTAGTACGACAGGCGTAGTTCCGGGATGTGTAATTAACATAACTAGTAAAAAACTTATTGTGTATTGAACTTACAATGAAATTGTCCGTGTATGTATCCGAAATGCTTTTGTGTCCTATTAAAGCAATTTTATTCATAAGTTAAATAAAAAAACGGTTCCTATTTCAAATATCTCGATGCTTTGAAACAACAATTGCTATCTATTTGTATGAAATATTATATATCCCAACGCTTCGTTCATGTTTTGTCAACTCCGCTCATAGAGATGTATGGAAGAGTACTCCGAGTGAGTACTCGATAGGAAAGGGGCAGCAAGATGATAATAAAATATATGTGTTCAATGTCATTACTAACGAATATCATAAAATACACTTGATTTGTTTCTACTTAAGATGACTTTCCTTAAACAACAAACGGTAGGTTTATGAACTTATGTATTTTTAATTAATATTTGATTTTGATCAGGTTTACGGAGGCGACGCCCACTTCGACGATGCCGAGATGTGGTCAATTAACTCGAGACGGGGAACCAATCTCTTCCAAGTATGTAAATTAATTAATTAAGAATCAGTGCTTTTGTACTCTTATATTTGTCAATATGAATTTATTATGACTATTAATTGACAAATGTATATGTGTATGTATTTGTAATGTGATCGAGAGGTTTTGTATAGCTCTCCTTGCTCACTATAATGTTATCTAGTGCAAAAACAACATCTTAATTAAAAAAAAACTTTAATATGAAGGTGGCAGCGCACGAGTTCGGTCACTCATTGGGCTTGTCTCACAGCGACGTCCGCTCCGCTTTGATGGCTCCCTTCTACCGAGGATACGCCCCCGCCTTCCAACTAGACCAGGATGACATTCAAGGAATACAGGTACTTAACGGTATTCATCATCATCATCAGCTCACTATACGTCCCCACTATACTCGGAGCCTACCCTTGAATTTCTTAACGGTATTAATTTTACGAAAATTATATTCAGGACATCTGTACCATAATATGGCTAATATAAGAATTTAGTTAATATAATACTTATTCGTCATCATTGTACGTGTTTACTAGGCACTGTACGGGCACAAGACGCAATTGGACATCGGTAGCAGCTACCCCGCGCGTCCGACCGCCCCCCGCGCCACTACACCCCCTTCCGCCGCTGAAGATGCCGCGCTCTGCGGAGACCCAACCTTCGACACCATATTCAACTCTGCCGATGGCGCCACATTTGTTTTCAAGGGTATGTTGGAAAAGTATTACTATTGAAGTTAAACGGACTCCGGTCGTATTACAGAATAAATGACAGCATTGCAATGGATCAACAAAGGATCTAGCGATCTACGAGGGAACTTCATTGTGTATGTGTGTGTTTGCGCTGATCGCATTCATTTATTTATAATTGTGTTGTTTAGGCGAACACTACTGGAGATTAACAGAGAGCGGTGTGTCGGCGGGCTACCCGCGCCTCATCTCGCGCGCCTGGCCCGGCCTGCCTGCCAACATCGACGCCGCCTTCACCTACAAGAACGGCAAGACTTACTTCTTCAAGGGCTCCAAGTACTGGCGGTATAACGGACAGAACATCGACGGCGACTACCCTAAGGAAATTAGTGAAGGTATCGTTAACTGTATCTATTTTGTCTTTGTTTTAATTGCTAAAGACTGTATATATTTACAGTACAAATTTAAGGATGTGAAGGAAAAATAGAGTAGACAACAATAACACATTTTTTTCTATCTTCGATTTTATAATGACATTCAAAAGTTTTTACGTGGTATGTTTGTTTGAATTTCAGGTTTCACTGGTATACCAGATAACATCGACGCAGCATTAGTATGGTCAGGGAATGGCAAGATTTACTTCTACAAGGGCACGAAGTTCTGGCGGTTCGACCCGGCGCAGCGCCCGCCTGTGAAATCAACTTATCCTAAGCCTCTCTCCAATTGGGAAGGCATCCCAGACAGTATAGACGCAGCCTTACAGTACACCAATGGTTACACGTACTTCTTTAAAGGCGGTTCATACTGGCGGTTCAACGATAGAACTTTCAGTGTAAGTTTATTACTATTTACTAAAGAATAATATAAATAGAGATTGACTCCATACATATAGTAACGATCAAACGGATAGGTTTTGGTTCTATTCTTTCTGTTCCACATTGATTATTTTAGATTTATTTAAATTTAAATTGGAACTGGTGTAAAATGTGAATATATTATGCTAAAAATTGTTTCACATCAAGTGAATCTATGTAAATTCTTAAGGGAAATAAATATCTTAAACCACAACTATCTTTGGGAGCTAGGATCTGTTTGGAGCCCAGAATTATAGTGGAATGACGATGAAAATTAAACGTATTTGCATTTATTATATTCCAATATTGAGATTAAATTTTCAATTATGTGTTTCAGGTGGACACAGACAAGCCGGCGTTCCCTCGCTCCACCGGCTACTGGTGGCTGGGGTGCAGCAGTGCGCCGCGCGGGACAGTCGGAGGTAACGCGCGTCTTTCCGACACCAACCAGGCGGCCGCGTACACACGACTGCCAGACGAGGACGACGTCGACGACATACTATTTGACGCAGGTACATTCATCGACGCCCAGATTAGGAAAAGACATCTTTAAATAAGAGGCTCTTGATTAAATATGACGTTAACAACTAATTTGAATGAACGTCACTAGAAATTACTTTAAATCTTTCTAAATAAATAATCCACTAGAGGAATATAATTATTAATTTCTAAAGTCAGTGTTTTTGTATTGTTTTTAATGAATCTTAAATATTTCAAGAGCAATTCGTGTTACAGTTACAGAGAAGGGCTGACCGTCGCCGGACCACTGTTAAATGTTGCTTCTATGCCCTTCTTTATGTGAATGTCCTTCATTAGTTTTGTTCTTGTCTCCATTTTGTTTGATACTGTCGTAGTTTAGAAACTAATTATTTTTATCCTTTACTTATATACTTGTTTATTGTTTCTTGATTGTTATATCTTATTTTTATGTTGTTTATGTGTTCATCTTTCATTATTTTCAGCTACATGTTTATTTTCATTTCATTATTTATATTCATCATTATAAAAATAATAAAATACATTTAATCATTATTTAACTCACAATTGACAACTAATTGATATAATACTTTAACTTTTTAATTCAATCTCCATAATATTTATTTTCAAAGTTCTAACATTATTAATACATTAACCAATCACGATTTAAATTAACAAACGCCATACGGGCTTGGGTTAGCTTTGCTTTTTGGGGCCAGTGGTTGTCGGTGCGTCCTGTTATGACATCGATAAGGCTTCTGGGCGCCAGTGAATATACCTGCGTTTTGCACTTAAATATTATGCACAGCAAAAACATTTTAATTTATAAAAAGAGCTAAAGGTTCATGGATAATGTGCAAAATGTTTAAGCTTGACACACAACACACGTAATTTAATTTGAATTATTGTTGGCACATAGAATAAGACACAAAGTGCACTACGGGTTACGATTGCATCAGTAATTGTGACTTTAGTTTTGACAATTTGATGAATATTAGCACCATTTGTGATTAAATTATAAGTAAATTTGTTAAAATTATTTAAAAAATGATTGTTGCACTGTTGTTAATATTTTTGTATGTTGTACACGTACACTGTTCAACGTATGTTGCACATATATGTACGTTCACTTGTCAATGTGTGTTGTCACACGGTACGCGGCGGTGCACGCACTCGGTCACCACGCGTCATGTGTGTTTGTGTGTTCTGTCTTTCTAGGTGTAAAATCATCCGCTCCCAGATCATTCTTCTGGTTCAGGGAATAACCTCGGTGGAGTTCCTGAACGTTGTAAATAGAGATAATTATAAAGAACAAAGACTCAATTAATTATATAGGAGAACATATGAGTACCAGTGAGATTATAGAAATAAGCGGTGATTTTAATACCGGCGAGCTTCTCACGCGCCACCTGTACGTTGGTTTCATATCACTTTTGCATGTTTGAATAGCTTACGATGGGTTTTCACCGCTGAAACAACTGTGCAAAAACATACAGTAGTCCCTTTCAATCTCATTGAATAAACTGAGTCAACGATATGTTTTTGTACCGACGATGCGGTAGTGGAAACACGCTTAGTCTCACGCACGCTTCCTGGTTGTGTTAACACTTATCATTTTATTTAGTTTTTGGATTTAGTTCTAGTCGTATACTGTAATAGTTTGTAAGCACATTACAAACGTGAAGAAAAATAATTTCATATTATCTGTATTTATTGCACGTGTGCCAAAGTAATTGTATAAAGTAACGTACCACATGTTGATTTTTGACCGCGATATTTCTGCCAATAATATGTTATGAATTAAAAGTAAGGCAGAAATTTCGAACGAATATTCGCACAATTTCACTTAACTCATTTATAGTTTAAATTATTTTTAGAAAAGCGAAAGTTACGCGTTATCGTGTTGAAACTTTGAAGGATGTTTTGTCTTATCCACGTAAGATAATTGTTTAATAATAGAATAATAATGGCACCCGTCACGTTTTATTCCTAACCTGAACTGGTTAAAATTAACTTTGGTTTTAATTTGGTAGTGCAAGAATTAAGTTGTGTGTTGAATAACTTGTTTTTTTTATTTGAAATTAATCAGTAAGTGTTTGTTATTTGTGACTAATATTAGCAAAGCATGGTTTTGTCGTGCAGGAGTGTATTTAATTAAACTATATGTTTAATTACGTTGTGTGTATTTTAGGACTTTATTAGCGGAAATTTTTATGGTAGAAAGTAGAATGAGAATGAGGTTATGTTGTCTATATATATTTTTATAAAACTGTTGCATGCGTTTTGAAAAGTAGTTGTAGTTAGTGTTGTAGTTAGAACGGATGGGTAACGATTTACTGAATTCATTATTGATTTGTTAAAGGCGAGTTAATTTTTCAGTTGGCCACATACAGTCAGACGGAGCTAAACTGTAGTTACTCGTTACCTCGAGCCTCCGTTACCTAAGGAGGGCTAAGGTCCTCCGCCGCGGCGTCACGCACCCGCATCGTAGGTTCACATTACATTTCTTTTGCTACCATCTTCGTATAACCATGACACTTAACATGAAAAGATTTTGGTGTGTTTTGTTATATTTAACATACGCTTTTTACTGTCATTTTCATTATTATCGTGGGTTTCACCACATGGATGTTATAATAGTTTCGTATGTAGGTAGATATTTGACGAGTAAGCATGTCTATAGAAATTTTATCTTTAGATTACTGCATGTGACTTATTTATTGATATTAATGAGAATAGATGCGCTTCCTCGTGCCGCTGTAGTGTTTTATATATCATATATGCCGCTGTGTTCCGTTTTATTTGGAAATACCCTTCTGGAATTAACTATAATAAGTTCTTATACCTATTTTACAGGTTGTAACATAGCGGCTTATATGAGTAAAGCATAAAATTGAAAGCGTACATCAAAGACCAATTCTAAAACAAGTCTATTAAATTAAATTGATCTAAAGATTGTTACCATTTTTAACGATATGATATAGAATTTGTACGCATTCATTTTTAGCTACTTAAACATTTTGTGCATGAGAATGGTTTAAATATTTATTTATGTGGGCTAGATGAAGATGAACGTGCGGGTGGGAATGGCGGCAATAGCGGCAACGGCGGCGTGTCTTTGCGGCCGTCGCTCGCCTCGCTGGCGGCGCTGTGCGCGCTGCTGATGGCGGCGCGCTCCTAGCGCCCCCTTCGCACAAGCCCCCGTTCCCTACGCCCCCTGTGATCCAGTGTGGCTGTGCCCTGTTCCCATGACTGTTGCGTCAGCTGTATTTGTGTATAGCGAACGTTTTTCTGTGATTATGATGAATGCTTAACTTTTTATACTGTTGTGAGAACGATAATTTAATGTGAAGTCATAGTTTTTATACTTAATATAAATAGATGATATAAGTTCGAGTGTGATATTGACGTAAGCGAACATTTTTTTATATTAAAATATTTAAATTGGTAACAGGCTTTTCATTTTTGAATCCTCGACTGGTTTCTATTCTAAAGGGTTAATTAATAAAGACTGTTTTTTAATTGGTTTATTCAACGTTTTTCTGTTTTTTCCAATAATTCTTCTTATGTTAGTAATTACAAGTTTATGTGACAATATTTTTCGTTTTTATTTCATTTTCATAAACGTATTTTTTTATAAACATCTCCACATTTCTTCATAACACGGTCGTTCGACCTACTGTCTCAATCGCTCTAACTCTTAGGAAAATGCAAATAATATTAAACTTCAAAATCTGTCTACAATTATTCGAACGTGATTAATCTTACTTCGAATATCGAACGTTGCCTACATGGGGTACAGGCGCAGGCGTAACAGCGGCTACGCGCGGTGCTACGCTCTCCTGTAGCAGCGGGGGTGTGCTACGCAACAACGCGCTGCGTTTACGACTCCTTACGCTATATTGCCAAAAACACTTCAAAACTTTTTTGGCTAGACACGGTCTTATAGAACTTGCCAGGATGATTTGCTTAACACGTATTTTTGCAACAGATGTTAAGGACCTGCATTACACCTATGCCTGAAACCCATTTATCATTTAGAAGGCGTAACATAAGACTTAGTACACGATCACTACTTGAAAAACACCTACGACACATCCTAGATCATATCAATATACAATTTTAAACGGCCGCGTGTTGTGGCAGAGCTCGTCGGCGACGGCGCAGCGGCCACGCCGACCTCACCCTTGTCAATGTTTACAATACTCATTACACTACACTACCTCTCTCACTATGAATATAGTTTAATATTACAAATGTAGCGGCTCCGTGCACGAACATGTCATTATCGAACCTCCTCAGTGAATTAATTTATTTTTTTCTTTCAAAACATTTGACTATCATTAAGTTATCACTGTTATCACTGTAAATTAATATATATTTATATGATCTAGAACTTTTAAGGATTAATTAATTCACGTAGAGAAGAGTAGGACGTCGCGTCGCTTTGCCGTAAACATAAATGAAACAGGTGACAGCAGTCGCGCGGGAGCTAACTGTACAGGGGGAAGAAATCTTGCTTCACAAAGTATTCAACTTAACATACTTTCTGAACAACTATAAACTTGTATCTAGACCAACATAATTCTATTAAATTAATACAAAAAACATTTATATTTAAATGGAAATGACGCTAGTTACATGTATTATACACTAATTTATGAAAACAGACATCAAACCAACAGATATCAGCGATTACACAAACTGTCGCGTAGCTAAGGGGTAACTTAATGGTGAACCACGTTATGTATTTAATTTAACTCTGAACCGTTCATTTACTTATATACCATTACTGTACCCTTTAGCCACGATTGACTACATACAAAACATTTCATATAATACAAAATAATATTGTTAAATAAAAAAATGTTGCGACAATTTTTGGATAATGTGTACAAGAAATATCTTTGGGATGTAACGTAAACAATATACTTTCTAAATGCGTTCGAATTCTAAATATGCAATTATGATTTATCATAAGACGTTTTAAATATTTTATCGTTTCTTATTTCACTAGCTAAGTTCTTAAAATTGAAGGCCAAGTCGTTCTATTGGATTTGTTTGATGAACACACAAATGACGTTTAACTGATTTGAATAATTCAAAACTATTTTGAAGTTGTAATTCTTTTGTTCTGTCCTATCCGTGCATAAACATGTCCCAAATCACTATTATTACCCACAATTATTATTGCTTATCAAACCAAACTTCCAAATTAAATAAATATAAATTAAACCTTGAAATTTTTTATAAGTCAAAAAAAGATATTTATAAAGTTAAGATTTCTGCGCGTAATCTCTTTTATATACAAAATTATATCATCACTAAATTGTGTTTTTAACATATACTAAAGCAGTTCTTATATTTTTTAGTTAACTTAAATTCTTGTATAAAAAGCAGGATATGTACTGAATTGAATTATTAATATGACGTCGGGCAGTTTCACGAGGATAGTACAGACAATCAAATATATTCGTTGAGCCTTTAATCTAACACACAGATTTCAAACAACATTCATCGTATAAAATCGGAACTCGCTCATATTATTTCGTTGTTTTGCAAACATTCTTTCAAACTGCAAATATCTTCACACTTCACACCATTTACACGTAAACACGAACAAAAACTCAACATCCTACTCTATTACATCATCGAATACCATATTTTGAATAATTTCTTATGTTTTTATATAAAATTTTCATATATCTATCTCGCAAGTGTAATGTTAATAAAATTATTGCAGAGTATAAAATGTAACACCAACAGATCACGGAATTTACTATTATAATACAACTTAGTATTGTATAACGAAGGCTACCTTTTGGTGTTATCCTTACGCTACCTTAACGCAAACTTCTCTCCGAAGAACATCAATGGACGACCCCGAAAGCGACTTCTGATCATGTTTTGTGCGTGTGTGTGACAGTCGACTGAGCTGGTGCGTTACCTAATGACAATCGGTCTTATAGTACCTACTTGTAAGACTAAGTTCACATCAACACCCCGTATAGCTTTTAAGGAACAATAATTTGCAAGAGAGCGAAAAGATTTACAAGAAAAAATAGGTACACATTTTATAATGCCGGCATTGCCGTTATCGGCATTTGTATAATTTTATAAGCTCTGTTTTAAAGTTATTCAACATTGAATAGTCAAGAAAGAAAAAAAATTAATACACTTAATTAACTCAGCAATTCCCTACTACGTCCATTTTTAAGTTACACGGCACGTAAAGGTATGAACTTAGCCTTAAATTATTATTGAGATGATTATGTTCATCTTGTGGACACATGTCTGGCTGAAAGTAAATCCTGCGCATCGTGACTGAACATGTGATGTGTGATTTCTCTCATATTATAGATAAAACAAAATGCGCGTAGCAACAGACGGTGCGTGATAATTTCGTCATATTTCTAACATGTTCAGTTTACAGCTAAATACATATGTTTCCGTACGCTCTTACGCATACTTACAATATTTTTTTTCTTTATTATTTGTGCGTTATACATTTACACTTTATTTATGTACATCAAAATATACGTATATTATTCAAAAACATAATGTACATACTATCACCAAACTTTTAACATAATAACAAATTCATTCATGAACACTAAAACTACGGAAAGAACATTCGGTTCAAATTTTTTCGCAACAAGTATTTTGGATGTCACATTAGAAAGTAATAATGAAATTATAATATTTGGTATCAACATCCGATTATAGTTAAGGCAAAAATGGTCCTTGGAGCCGGATCGATTAATATTTGTCTCGACCTTAATCGGCGGTTTATACGCAATATACAGAAATAATAATGACTTAGCAAGAGAAACTAGTATAAGATTGATAACAGGATGGGCGTATGCGCCTAAATAAAGTTAAAAACGTAACTTGTAGTGCGTGCTTTGGGAGGAAAGCAGGACATTCCATTGGCTCACACGGTCGTCAGGCCTTAAGATGTCCTTCAATTCGATTTTTATGTTATTAAATAGGTCTTTCTAAGTTGGCGAAACAAATCTATGAATGTTTGAAATTTCACACTACATTTAGGAATTAATATAAAATTAATGATAAATGTGATAGAGCTAAAGTATCTTTAGAGCGAAGTTAGAGTGTTTAGTATGCGCATGAATATATCTAAATGAAGCAATTTTATAAAAGCGTAGACACACAACATGTCGAACTCCTCGCTTTTGGTCTTCAATTCATCTACTCTAGTAAAGTTAACAGTGGACAAGTGAAGATTATTAAGAGTGAGAGTAGAAAAATCCAAAAAGAAGGAATTCACGGTCAATGTGTAAGTTTTAACGAGTGCTCGAAATTGTTCCAATTATGTTCTAATAATTCATTCTCTAATGCTAATCTTTGATAACTTACAGATATACGTAGATATCGTGAAAAACGCTCGCCCCTAGGAGAGCAATAAGGACCATATTGAATTTTAATTTTAAAACTCATTAATAACTTCAACAAATTGAGGTATTGATCTATAAGAACCGTTTTCAATTACCGCCATAGGTGGACTTTTTAATATAAATTTCTAGTTTCCTGAGAATATTATTGCCCGTTTAAAACTCTGACAAACTATTGGTTTTATCTTGTTTAATTTTTAATTAGTTAGTTTAAATCTATGAATACATATGAAAATACGAAATAAAATATTCGTTGATTAGGACAGATATATTTTTGAACACGGCAGAGAAATTACTATTAGAAACTATTATTACTAAAAATTTACTTAATTTATTTTATGTGTATAAATCAGTAATTTTATTTTCGAATGCTTTATGAATGATAATTGTAAACACACATCGATTCTTTGATAATCACTTAAATAGAACATAATTAATCCCATGTAAGTAAAGTGGGCAGAGTGCAACGCATTCACTTTGCTCAAAGTGAAGGCACTGTGAATCACTTGCAGAGTGAGTTAATCGATTGAAACAATACGACCCACCGTCTTAACCATGCGATCCACGCTAAATCAACCGATCAACCGACAAACATTGAAAGTAACTGGTTAGAAATTAAAGTTATGGCTGGACCACGCACAATAAAACATCAACAGATTTACAAGATTAAAATGTCTCCCAATCGCAGCGTCTACCGTTAGATACATCTATTATCCTACAGACCGACATAGTTTAGATTTTATTTGAAAATTAGTGAAAGAAATAATAATCTAAGAAGCATTAATAGACGTTTAGCACCTTCGGTGACTTGAAACACGGGGATGGCAACAACAAACCGTTTCTGATATATTTACACAATAAAAACGTAAAAAATAACTTACTTATTATTATCAATATTATTTGATTACAACAACTACGCCCCCGGCGAGGACTACATTCTCAACAAATGTCCATTCAATAAAGTCTTAATAACCATTAATTTATAATTTGTTTTCCCATCACATAATTAGTAACGACATTTCTATCATTTAACTTCATTTAAAAAATAATAAAATAACTAACAAATTCTGTTGTACCGCAACATGCATATAACGTGAAGGTTGTCTAGTTATTGTTTGTATACTCCATATTATACACATAATATACAATATATATAATCAAAACCAATTTATATAAAAACCATTGTCAACCATATTACATCTGTGGTACCTCCATTGATAATTCATAAGACGGATATTAATACATATAACTTTCATTATATGCATAAGTCATATTTTATTCTTACAAAACAACAACTACCTTTTTATCCTAATATATATAGTCAATATTATGGATGTAATATAGACCAGAGATTTAGGCGCCAGCAGGCGGTTCGACAGTGCGACAAGTCTTGCAACTCGCTGAGGTATCGACTTTAGAGAATCGCAAGTCGCTTCCGGTAACGAACTCATTTGTCGCTACCAAACTTGCCGCATTGTCACCACTTGTATTTCTACATTACAAAAATAACTCTATAAGAACCGATTTCAATTATTTTCCATTGACGCCACCTTGGAAAAAGAGACTTCGGAGTGTAAAATGTTATTATCCGCGGGCAATTAATTGGTCGGGTCGACTAAAGCAGAAGTCTTTTTCTCCATCACATGGTGAAGGTGGTTCGCAACCCAAACCGCTGACGTCCGCCAAGCGACGAGAACCTTCATCGTCACTTGTGATGCTAACAAATGTTCCACACGTATAAAAAGTATCACGTACAAACTAGTATCAAGTGCGCGCTTCGCCTGCTGCTGCTGTACACCTCCCATAACACGCGTCCTTGATGTTCAAAATATTGCTTCTATATAAACTATTTTAGCAAAAATAACAGAAAACAGGTAAAATGTAGCACACATCAAACGATGTATAAACGCTTCAACTGTAAAACACTATTTAAAATATACGAACATTTCTCCGCTTAACACAAATATCTTAATCTCGCTCGATTCTGCCGAAATTATCTTTACAACAATGGCTTGGTTCGGCTAAAACGAGACGAGAATCGTGACAAATAATTATTGGTGTTTCTTAGTTGCATGTATGAATGTGTGTGTCGATGATTCGTACACGTACATAAACTTATAGTCTAAGTAGCACCGGCACGCTCACGGGGAGGCCGCGAGGCGCGGGCCTCATAGAGCGACTCGTCGCGCTATTTATTATCATAAGTCAGCACTAACAGAAGTTCTGCTCACGATCGGCGACCGCGGCACTGGGGGGTGCGTGAGCACGGAAACGTAAAACTATAACCTCGAGTCACGCACAGTGACCGGCACGCGGGGCCGCCGGCGGACCCGTATGGGCAGGAGGAGATTTGTGAGGGGGCCGAGGCGGGCGAGGCGGACGAGGCAGGCCAGCAACGCGACCGTCAGCAGCAGCATGCTGGGCAGGCCGGCGCCAGCGGGCGCGTGCGCCGAGTACGGCACCGAGCACGCGGGCGCGCGGTCCTCCACGGGCGGGCACTGCTCGGCGGGCGGGCGCGTGGGCTCCGTCAGCCGCGCCTCGCACCGATAGCACAGGCGCGCCTCGCAGTGCCAGTAGCAGCACTCGTCCGCCCCGTAGTTTGATTTGTTCGCCTGCGCGCCGGTCTCTGGGATGCGTGCGTCTACAACACGTTATTGAAAATTAGCAACAACATTTAGAGGACAGTTTTTTTTATCAAGTGTGGTTAACAAATGGTCAAATCGGCTTCATTCTACAATTTAAAAAGAAAACTATTAAATAACCGTTTTATTTGTTGAATAGATTAAACGTGATTGTAAAGAAAACGTTCTATTGTTACTTTGCTAAAAGCTTAATTTTAAGTTGCAATTTTTTCTTTGTTTGCCTTTTAAAATGTGTGCGTCCGACGGCGTACAATGCAATACAATAATTTCCTAAGTATTGTAATAAAAAACAATTTAAACACAGTGGAGAGTAGTTGCGTGATCGGTTAACAGGAACAAAGGGGGCGAGGCATAGACAATACGAGAGCAACAATTGCCCACCGCTATGTGTGAAAAGAAAAATAAAAACGTCTGCATTCACAGCAGAAGCCACTATTTGTTTGGAGCTCTCTCGTTTTGAACCCCGGCCAAGCGATGCTGGGAGCTAATCGCGCCTAATTCAACCCTCTCCCTGCTGTCTGAACACCAACGCTGCGCCGCGCCCAAGCCACCCATTGTTAGTGCCAACAATACCGAGCATTTGATAAAACACCGCGGAAATAGTTCGCAGTATTTTATGAATTGCTTTAGGAAAAATAAAACTAATTAGAGGGATAAAAAAAAATAAGAATGAAAATAATTTGTATTATAAATATTCGAAATTAATATTATTTAAACGCTATGTTTTGAATCTGAAACTGAAAATACACTTGGATTAATTACAGTGGAGCAGGAAGTACGAAATAAGTAGTGCAAGTAAAACATAAATTTACATTATGATGAATGAAATTAAACTCTTAATAACATTTCGTTTGTGTTTGGAAGAGCTTTTAACTTTGTGAATTATTATGGATTTCTACAGCTTGTAACTGGAGTAAATAAAACTTTGTTTATAAAGCCAATAAGCAAAGTTACGATGGCGGTCAGTGTTGTGCGCACACACTTCGACAAGACACTCCAATAAAGCTTGGTGTAATGTAAAGAAAAGACTAACCGAGGCATAGGAATGTTGGCTCGCCAGCGTACTGTGTGGGGTAGGCGGGCGCGCGGTCCGCCGGCAGGAAGTAAGGGCAGTGTTGCTCCACCAGCTGGCACACAGACAGACAAGGCTTAAGGTGCACCAGGGGCCGGCCGGGGCCAGCGGCGGCGGCACGCACCCAGCGGCCCACCACGCCGCCCCCGCCGCGCCGCCGGTCCAGGTGCCCCACGCGCTCCAGGTGTCGTGCGTGCCAGCGCGCCGAGTGCTCGCCCGGCGCGCGGCGCCCACGCCCTCCCTCCTCCGCGCCCTCTTCCGCGCCTTCTTCCACCCACAACGGCACCATCGTGCTGCACGCCCAGCGCCGGTACGTCTCCTGTAAACGTCAACATTTAACTATATTTAGAAAAAAATGCTTTCAATTTATCTAGTCAAATTGCAAATACAACAAGTACCCAAAAAGAACGAAAATGTTCATAAAGGAGGCAACTAACTAATAAAGTTGTAACGTGACGTTGATAAAATTTGGGTGAAGATGTACGACACGACGCGGCGGGTCGTCGTGTTACAGGGCGGGGCTAGATTTACGAGGTGTGCAGACCACAACGGCGCTGCAGGTCGCAGCTGCCGCCCGACCCTCCTCACTTTTATCGTATCCGGCATTTTTCACTCCCGAAGGAAATCAGCCTGCGCCGAGGCAGTGATTAATTAGTTATCCAGTGAGCGCACCGCACACCGCCGCGCTGCCGCCGCTGTCGCCTCGACGATCTCTATCTCATGAAGACGCGGACAGTTTTCATTACGACGTTGCTAAATTAAAATTTACTCTAAGCAGCTCAATCAATTAATGTCCGTTATTTCACAATAGATCATTAAAAGCAGCCTTTCATTATATTAACGACAGGAAAAATGATACATCTCCTTATACTTGAATATATTTTTCTTAACAGAATGCTTGAGGATTAGTGTTCAGTGGTATAGATAACGTAAAAATTTCAACCTACATATTGGAAGAAAAAGAAGTTTGAAACAAGTTGCTGATATAATGGTGGTATGCATAACATGAAAGCTTGAGATGAATTCGCCGTGGAGACAAAAAGATCCGCGAAGCGTGACTTGCTGCTTTGCCGAGTGACGACGTTTTGCAATTAAATGCCTCCCCCCGCCTCCTCGCTGCTCTCTCCCCTTTCCCCTGGCCGCACCGTAGGCGCGTGACGATCACCACGCTAATATCGGACCTCGACACTTTTAAAGACATTGATTAAAATGCTTACTTAATTTTAGCGAGTGTTTTGTCTTACAATTAATTTGAGGTCTTGGTGCAGCGTTTAACGCGATACAGTACTGGATAAAGGATACAGTTTCCTTACACTTTATTTTGCATCTAGTTTTTGATTTGGGTATTGATTGATTTGGGTATTTTTGAAAATAAATTATTTTAGATCCGATTGCCTTGTAAAGAAAAAGTTTTTACTACAGCCGGGATTGAAGCGTTAGAAAAGGAAGTGAAATTACTAAACAATTCAGTAGTTATATGTATATAGATAGTCTTATATATTATCTACATTTTGAATGACTTCTACATACCTTGTCTCAAATAACTCGAATTCATAGTTATATCGGAGTAACGAGCGGCTTGCAGAATTTAATTCCGAAGGTAGATCATATACACGGTAACTTATTCTCCATTGTGGGCGTGCGTATGTCGAAGATAATGAAATAACAATCGCGTAATATTTGAAACATAGTCCTTCAATCGTTAGTGAAAACTGCACAACACGATCTAACCGAATTGCAAAGATGTACAGAGATTAACCAATTGATTTTATAAGTGAGCATAACCAAAGCGCATGATTCCACCATTCAATGACAACTGTCATGCGTTATTCTATCGCCATCTTGACATCTGTCAAAACATTGGTGGTTATCCGCTAAGAAACTCAAATTACAACACCAGTTTCAAAACATTTTCAAATGTTGCCTGCACATAAATTATTGCTTGATAATAACTATTCAAAAATTAAGAATAATTTCGGGCGTAAGATATGAATATCTTTACGTGCCAGCATTGAACAATTTTCCTAAAAGCGTTGTGATTCCCAGTAACAATAAATTTTACCTCCATGAGTCTTAAATTACCACGACCACTTATAGTTGATATTTACCATTCAAAATTCTAACAAAGGCCTAGTTCAGTTAACTTTAAAATTAAATAGAAGCGCTCAAAATTGACGTTGCTTAAGATAACTCGAGCGTGTATTAAGTGCACCTCCTAGAGATAATTTCATTAAGCCTGTGACAATGGCCTATTAGTACAGATAATAATCGTTAAATGACTATTAGCTATTAAGCTAACGGAAGGGCATTAATTGACACGTTCAGTAACCTGCTGGTCCAATATGCGGCCAGCGATATGTGGCTATTTAGGGTATTAGACAATGGATTTGGTTGAACCTTACCTACAAACGTATGTTTAGTTATAATTAGAAGAAGTAAATTAATTTTAATAGTACTTTTAAATTGGACACGAATTAAAAAAAAGTCCTTCCTGTTATTCATGATTCAAATAATATGTAGAATTTTTCAAATAGAATTTAAATAAAAGTCATCCCGTTTTTGTTCAACAATGATAATGCTACATTAATAAAAATTTAGCACCTTTACATACACTTCTTACATATTTTGCGTAAAGATTTCTTACCTTTGAATAGGATTATAAAAGTTTTATCCCCTCAGTATTTGGAACAATAACATCGTTTGTGGACAATAATATTCGATATTAAAATGGACGTTGCAAAGCTTAATGTTGGAAGCCCGTGAGGCTCATTAGTGAACAGCGATATCTGACAAGTTAGTACAAATGTACAGCTTGTCGAACGAAGACATCTCAGCAGGCTGGCGGCTGGCGGGCCAGTGGGCAGGGTAACAACACTAATGTTTCTAACATCATCCTTCCGTAATAAAAAAAAAACTTTCTACTGTGTTTTATTTCTCAATTAACTTTCAAAGAAAACTCGTAGCGTTTCCCTTTGAGATATCTATCCAGTAGGTCTTAATCGCCGGCCAATTAGATGGTCGTTAATTATGTAAGTTGTTCGACGTCGGCGACTTCCCGCGACTTATTTATTCAAGTGGAACCATAACCGTCTAATGGCTCAAGTTGACTCATAAACCTATATAGAGTTATGTACAGGAAACTATTGTCCTATATAACTCGATCGACACTTTTTAATGTCTATTTATTTAAAGGTGCGCTATCTGTACAGTATAATCTATACTAATATTATAAAGAGGAAAGATTTGTAATTTTGTATTTTTGTATGTATTGAAATAACTCAAAAACCACTGGGCCGATTTTTAAATTTCTATCACTGTTAGAACAGTAATTTATCTGTGAGTAACATAGGCTATAGATTTTATGTTAAATTTTAGGCTATCGTATTTTTCAGACTACGACTAGCTACGGCGTAGCTGTTTTGCTGTAGACATTTCCTTGCACGTATTTCTAGTGTATTTATGTATGATTATAATATGACATAAAAATATGTAAATAAGCATTGCCTTCTCCTAAAGAAGGCTTTCTTGATTACGGACGTGAATATTTTTATTTATCATAAACTGTAGTTAAACTATAGTTACCTTTAGTGAGTGAGAATGACTGTAACTAGGAGTATTTAGGCGTATTGTAAAAGTGTACGTTGGAGAGTTGCGTGTGTGCGCCGTATGTATGTTAACGACCTCATAATCTGCGGGCAATTTGCGCCCTCTAGTGTCCATTTATACGTGACAATAAAAAGTGCCCAATAAAACGCCCCTATCAGCCACATTATTTCGTTCTACTCAATGAAGTAATTGAGTTAGTGTTAATAAATAAAATACAACTCCTGGAAAAGTTAACAATAATCTTACAAACTGAACGGATCTCGAAGAAATTTGGCATAGAACTAGAGGATAGTCTGAATTCTGAAAGAACATATAGGCTACTTATTTTTTGTTTTTTTTTTTTTTTAATTCAACACGGACGGAGTCGCTGGCGAAAGCTAGTACAAAATAATTATGAACTCAAAGGTATTTCTAAAGCATATTAATAAGCAAAATTATTTTAAAAATAAAGTATTTTATAAAACACAACCACTACTATAGGAGAAAATAAATGCAGTACAAGATTTTAGTGAGTTTTGTACCAAACACCCTGTACAATGTACAGTGTTAATGTAATGATAAATCAATTGATAACTTTTACCGTTCCGCACGTTACTGCAACGACATTTAATCAGATAAATGGTAAGCTGAGATATTGAAAATTAACTTAATCGACACAACATTAGTCATTTAAACAATCTCAACAGAGTTTTTTTTTCATATCTATTGAGATTAGAAAGATATAAGAAAATATTTTTAATAACCATCAAAATTTACTATCACCGACATCAATGAATCTGCAAACCACACGAGTTTAACGAAGTGAAAACGTCACCAATAACATGCGATGTTCCGTTCAATGTACATTTAACAAAAGGCTATTATCGAAGGTCCGATATTGACGCAAAGCATTCAATGAGCCTATTCACACCGCATGCCGACGTCTTAATAATCTAGCATTTCTAGTTAAGTCTATAACAGATAATATCCGCCGCTTGATGGATGAGACACGGCCGGGCAAGTGCTGCGTCACGCTGATCAAATCACACCGCAGCCCGCTCACTCTCCCCTCTACTCCCCACCTGCCCCCTCCACTCGCGCCATCGCCACACACCACAATACAATGTAAGTAACCTACATCTCACTCCTCAATCCTCAATCCGTTGTAATAACTTCTATTCTTGCAAAACAATACCGCGATGATTTATTGTTTTGCCTGCCGTTATATTTCTGATGTGAAATCTAAATTGTTCCGATAGTTTTCAAATGGACGTAAATTCTTTTTGTTCACAATCTAAAATTTTAAAATACATTTCTAGGTGATGTAAAAAGAAAGATTTAATTTAAACAATACAGCGCGATGCGTTGGAAAATTTATTTTCGAGGGAAGATAATTTTTATTTTTAACTAGCTGTTCCCGTGCGGCTTCATCCGCATGAAATTATAAAAAAAAAATATTGTTTACATTTGTCAAATTCTCAATTGCAAATGTGAAAATACCAATTTCCTTACTATGGCAATCTTGCTTCCTTGATGTTGGCAGCAACTTATGGTCTCTTTCCCACATTAGGGTTTTTATCCAAAATATTTACCCCCTAAGTTTAATGCGGTGAAAATATATAGCCTAAAGCGTGACGTAAGTGTAGGGCTTTTTATTAAAAAAAGAATTATTCAAAAATATGCTGTACTTGCTGACATCTTATGCAACAAAGAAGCGTGTGTTTACGCTTTATTATATTAGTATAGATATGTATAGATAAATTAGTACAAAGCTTCCAAAATAATAGAAACATCCTCTCCACGATGGTACAAGATATCCTATTTTATATAACACCATTTTTTTCACAAAATTTCACAACACCATCCTTTTACAAAGAAAAAAACAAATACAAAGCTTAAGGAAAAGTTCAAAGCTCGCGTGTAATTTTAAGTTTGATTGTATTTGTTTCTTGTTTCGGAATTGGTAATGATTAACAACTGGGGGGAATAATTTTCGCTTCCTGGTGAATAAACATTGTCGCATAAGATACAATTTAATTCATCGCAAATGATACTAATAATCGGGTAATCTTCTAATATCCACCAAAAAACACATAGCAATATATTCTGGACGATTATTTTTGAGATATAAAAGTAATGTGGGCATGTCATGATATTATCCCTTGATGTATATGAAATGAGTTTATCTAATTAGCAACTGTAAAGACAAAGACAAGATAAATACTTAATTAAGTGATTATTAATTGATATAATCGCTCCACTGGCGAGCGTATGTATTAGCAATAAATTAATTACAGCGGCTGAAAAATGTAAAGCGGTTGATACGACGCTAAGCCGCGACAGAAGCCGAGGTAGAAACGAGATGGCAACAATAAAGAGTGAAATTAACAAAATAAACAGCAGGCAAACAAGCCGCCTGCCGCCGGCCGGGACTAATCCTCTTATCGCTTTATCCCGGACGCGTTGATCAGACGCTTCCGCAGCGCGCCGACTGGCCCGCGGGCGACATACCATCCCTCCCCGTCTCAACACTCCTCGCCTTCCTCTGCACTCCTCCCGTAACCAAAATAAACCCTCTAAATAAATACTTCTGTTTTCAATTAATTGCTTGCTTTAGTTGTAAGACGAGCAGTCTATAAATTCTGATCTGATTAATTGCAAACATTTACACCTTGTACTATGAATTGATTATTTTAAAAGACGTAATTTAAATAAACCCCCTTAAAACCAAGGCATATTAACGTATGATGCAACAGTAATTATTTTAATTAATTAAAACTGATCCATCAGGGAATAAACTAACAAGTAATCAAATGTATTGCAAACAACACATTTCAAACTGACATTTTTATTAAAA
The DNA here is from genome assembly GCA_003118335.3 of Papilio memnon. Taxonomy (NCBI): domain Eukaryota; kingdom Metazoa; phylum Arthropoda; class Insecta; order Lepidoptera; family Papilionidae; genus Papilio; species Papilio memnon. The sequence goes on along the minus strand of LD688978.1, from coordinate 513,702 downwards.
AAGTTGGAAATATTTCGACTTCCTATTTCAGGTCTCTAATTAAAACGAACTACTACAATAGCTCGCTAAAATGCATGAAATACTAAAAAAACTTCCCTCACATTTTGCTACACACCTTTTCATTTTCTCTTGTCATTGCATTTTTAATGCTAATGTAAGCAGCTTAATTAAGACACGGTCCTTAATTAGTTGAAACTGAACCTTGACAGAAAGGCAGAAAGTTTATTTTTCTTAGCGTGTCTCTGTTTAAAGTTCGCTAACAGTTCTCATGAGAATTCCGCATTCTCGGGAGCTTGCTACACACGATGTTCATTGTTTCAACTTTATACTATGTGTTTAAGTAGTCTGTGGACATTTTCTTTACAATTTCTAGCCAATTTAAAAATGTCTACAAGTATTTCAACGCAACTGTGAAAGTATAATTAAATAATAATAATGAAACAGATTGTATAGTTGTTGCATCGTAAACTCTCTCGAATTATGCTAATTAAATGCATAATATTTAGGTAACTGTTTCTTCGTAAACCTTATCGTAAGTATGCAGAAAGGCAACATATTTTAATTCTCTAAAAATTCTTCGACACACGCGCTTCATAAATGCTGGCAATTTAGCAAACACCATTTAAAAAGAAACGTGTCGTGGAGCGCTCTCAAGAAAATCTTAAATCACTTTAAGGAACACCTAAATTCTAACTTTGCCAAATGGGACTTTTCAATAGATTCAATATTTTTTTTATCGTTCGAAGTGACATTTAAAGCTTCATGGTTTACATTATCTACAGTACTCGTAGGTGCAACTTATGAAAGATCGTAGCGGCTCGTAGCGGCCCGTAGCGAGCATTGTGCGCCGGATCCTGCTGTCACCACCGCCGCCAGCCTACGCCGCAATTTGTAATAATTTGTTATCTGTCAGCGAGCGGTCGGAACCGTTTACACTCTAACTACTCCCTTCAATAAATACAACTTTTCATTTTTATTGGCCCACGTTAAATGCACAACGGTTAAAAAAATCGTGATATATTTTCTCGTTTCATTTTTTAACAAGCACACTGTTTGATTTAGAAATTCAGAGTACAAAAAGATATGAAATGACAGCATAATTTCCTTTAAAATTGAGGCAAAATGCCCAAGAGCAGTTGAATTAATTATAAACAGTAGCAAACGGACTGTGTATCTTTCGCGAATGCCTCTTGGGCTCCCGGGCAAGCATCAGAGCTGGCTTTATTAAAATATCCCGACGGTGTACATTGCGCGACGCAATTTCACAATAAGGGACATCAAATTATTTCCCACCGACAATCGTATAGAGGTATATTTTAGATACTTCATAATTTTAAGGAAACCTTTTTGCATTAGCAATAATATTTTTATACGATTAAAGTAAAAAGTTGCAGGCAAAAATACAGAATTGATGTAGCAATATTCGTTGGAGTTAAATAATTGTAAACAAACAATTAATAGTATTTAGTACACTGACTAAGGAAGGAGAAAATCTCGATGAACGACAAGACCCAGAAGTATTATTATAATGTACATTACAACATTATTACATTGTGTGAGGTTGTGCAATGAGAAAGTTCAAAGTTCAAACAGTGTAGCTGCGGTTACTTTGTTGCTAAGCCACTGTTTAACTGGAAAGTTGCTTAATATGCGGCTAAGTTTGATTGTAAGCAAATAACAATAATTACGAAAAAGGACAATGTAAAAACTTTGGATTTTGAATAAAAGCAGACTTCTTAAAATCTCAGAATAGTTACCACTACTAATAATATTAATCCATTTGTTTACATTAAACATACTTTCAGTATCATACAATCGTTAAAACCAAATTAAAAAGTGATAAAGTAATAGAAATTTAATTTAAATATGTCCTATATTACGAAGAAGGTTAAAGGGTGCGGGCAGCGGGGTGCGATACGCATTTTGACATCAGAAACCACAAGCAAGATTAATGTTCCGTCTCAAATATTGCAAGTAAACGTCCTGTAGGAACAGCTGTCGCCGAACAATAGTACACTTCATCAAGACGGCTTAATTTCGGTTCAAACGAGCGAACCGATCGAGACCTCTTCGCAACCAATAGTTTAATTCATCGTAATTACTTGGATACGACCTGCTTTGTTTCCCTACTACAAGGGCCTGTTTAGTTGTTTAGATTCCAATGGCCAATGAATACTTAAGTTTAATAAGCGGAACTCATCTAGCTAATGCACCATCTTACTAATATTGTAAATGCGAAAGTGTAGATGGATGGATGTTTGTTAGAGTTTGTAGCCTAAACGGCTGAATGGATCTCGATCATATTTGGCATAGAGAATAAACTGGAAGAACACATAGGCTATTCACTTTTGTTTTTTTTTTAATTCCACGTGGACGGAGTCGCGGGCGAAAGCTAGTTATTTTATAAAAGTAATTATATCAATTTCTATCTATCCTATCAGGTAGTTGGGAAAGGAATGACTCCTGAAACAGGACAACCTAGTCCAGGAGCCAGGCTGTCACAGAATGTATTTAAATGAGTGTCATAACCAAGCATTTATTTAGTTCTTAGTATGTTCTATCTACACTTAGTTTACATGTATTACCATAATTACTTTATGATCTCAGTACCTTGAAGACAGCTCTCCTTAAATGGTATGTTCATATTGTAGCATCTGTCATATTCTCCTGAGGCCCATCAGCGTTGTCGCTTAGGTAAGTGTTGACGTAATTGTTGACGCTCGGCGGAGGAGCATAAAATATGCATCGTACCGCCTCCGATGTGCCACTTCGCCGCCTCGGTACAGCGCGGACCGAATTGGAAATACCGACGCTAACTTGACAGACAGTAACGTAGACGGTGACTATAATCACTTTTGATACTATTTGTGTTTACCGAGATGTTTCTTGAAATAGTTTATATGTTCTACATTTCATGTAACATGATTTTCGCTATTTTTAAACGATTCTTCTGAAATCTTAATCGACAAATGGGAAGCTCTTTGATACATTTTGATTTCGTCAGACGTCATATTAAAGTACAGATTTGCTTCTTACATTTTAAGATACTGGGTAAAACTTATTATTTAAATCTACTTGTAACCCAACCTTTAAAACGGTTTACTGGAATGAACAATGCCTCTATTGTACAGCTTTAGATGAATTTGTATTTTGCCTTAAAACAGCATAATCATTCTTAGTGGCAGATTTATAAAACGTATTTGAATAGGTACATTTTTGTTCATAAATATTTTTCAAAAGTAAATTGTTTACTTTCGGTATACCTTTTAAGATAATTAATTTACACGATCAACGCTATAAAATGTGATGTAAGAGAATTTTAGGTTCGGAAGCGTTCTAAATAAACGAATGGTTTATTTGTCACGTGTCCGCTGGTCACGTTGGCGGGAGGACGCGGGGCGCGGGGCGTGGGGAGGGTACGCTGCAGGGACGCTGCACGTGCCGACATCGATCCGACAACTGCCTACATTGTGCCGCAGCCGAGCACGAATTCTTGCAACCCTACGACTACCGATACCTGTTGCTTTGTTACTCGAACTTTCGTTAGAAAAAAATTATGTCCGATTGGTGATTATTAAACATAGTTCTAGCTTCATCGTTATAATTATGATATTAAACATACAATATCCCAGAACATTTTCTTACAATAAAACGATTTAATTGAAAATGCAATTAAATTGAAAACCTAATTATTTCATATTTACAAATGCAGAAATATCAGGAAAAAATATTATTTATAAACTAAAATAACTAACCACAATTCAGTAGGATATGAGCGGTACTTTCAGTGCTGTAAGAAAAAAGTTTTTATTTTATAATTGGCATATAGCTTTCGAGAGCATCGAAGAGTATCGGATTTTAAAAAGAAAATAAAATATGGCAGTCTGCCAAGCTGGGGAGCGGCTGGAGGCCACCTGCAGTATGGAGTGGATTAGTACGGCCTATCGCGGGTGCGGACACAGAGCGGATATCACAAACTGCACCAAATATACTGGCGCCAACTTATAAATTATACTTTTTCGCGGAATGAAACCAGCAAGCGATTCACTTGGTTTTAAATAATCTTGCCCAAAGATTGACAACAAAATGAGATGCCTCTATTGTAGAAATGCAGACAGGATCAAAGACTAGTATCGATAGATAATCTATGTACTATTATAATCCGTGATCAATTAACCAAATAATACAGAGAAGCGAATGTAAAATTAATCAGTATGATTTCTATATATCAAAAATGTTGATAAATAAATGTCTTTGTCTCTTTGTTGGGTATTCTAACATCGCGATATAAATCTATTGGCTTCTATACAAGACGACGACGAAAAGCCATATGTCGTCAAAATTAAACGATTTGTTGAAATATTTCTGGCAAATGCAAGCTTTGTTTATTGTTTTATATCAAGCAATCTTTTGTACAAGTAAAATACGTTTAACGGGTGACAAATTTACTTATGTATAAAGCAGATAGAGAAAAAGAATAGAGCATCATATAATGGCAAATTGTCATCCATTGAAATGAAAAAATATTAAAGTAAACCAAGAGTTAAATAACATTTCAGAATTTAAAAATATCAACGTTAAAGCTTACAAAATGTTAACTTAATTGGCTTAATTTTGTCTGCATTTAGCGACAACACGTACTGCAGCTCGTTTAAAAAAAAAACTTGTAAAAGGCCACGGCATTTTTGAGCTCGGCTGTCTTCGGCGCGGTTAGCATAACTCTTGAAGTGATGACTCTCCACGGCAACAGCGACTCTCAACATTATGTTGGAATGCAGTGCCAAATGATGTTTAAAACTGCCTTTTCCCTGACTACCGCAGTCTGACGGTTTATTTACATTAAAACGTCGTTTTTAATCTGGAGCATATTTTTTTTGCAAATTATTCCAAATACTATTAACGTTGCAGCTGGTTTAATTCGTGAATGAACGGTTTTTCGTAATTCTCTGAATACAAAAATAAATGAGGTGACCAGTTAAGTTAAACATATAATAAAATTGAATAAGCCCAGTAATTACAATTAAAGCTTCAATTTAAGTTTATGCCGTAAATAACGGGTCACTAAATTGAATAGATTTTATTCCATCTCCGTTCTTACAATTCGGATTCTCTAGTTCAAAGATGAATTTAGACAAAAATTGATAACTGTAAGGTTCGCCATGTCTAAGATAATATTGAATTTTAACGACATGTTTATTAAATCCAATAAAAATGTTAGATTATAATGACGTGTTCTTACCGTAATTATTTCTTCCTAGTAAAACCGTTTGCAGCTTTTATAGACGTATGAAGTCATTACAAATGCCCATCCTAACAATGACTCACTAACCACTTTTAATATCTGTTTCACACGTGTAAAGTATAATTTTCTATACCCATGGAGTCTATTTTTCTATGTATTGTGACTATTTATGACTTACTCCAACTTTTAATATTACAGAACACAGGAAACCAAATAACTTTGATGTAGACCTGGTCCAGCTGGGTTCTTAAAGTACCTTTTTACACCTCTGCTACACCATTAATTTACACGTTCATGTTTTTTACTTACTTCTTACAGTTGAAGGTTAGGTAGTTTATTCTAGAGTTTCCATGTTCACATAACATAAAAGTACAAAGGTCAAAATAGTCCAAGTCCGCTGTGAACAAATAGTAATGTGAGTGTCGATACTCTCGACGTTCCGATGGCCTTTCCTTGCTTCTAATTTAATAACATTTATTTTGTAACGTAAAAGAGGACGTGACATGAAAACAGTAAAGGCAACTGAGAAGGGCCTCGGGAGGAATTTCACGAGTTTTCTTTATAGCGGCTCCCGAGCTATGAGATTACATAGAGCGGGTATCAAGGTCATTATCGGCGACCTCCTTTAATATATTGTAACAAGTACGTTCCTACCGTCCTATTGTTATATGAACATACGTATGGATAAAATATCTTTGTGCAAAATAAAGGCAACATCTTTAATATCATATGATGTATTAAATGTAAAAATCATTTTTACAATTCATAACATCCTCAGACCGAGCTCCAATGCGTTCTCAGGCTAGCATTTTATACCATAATTGAAATAAATAATGAAGCCCTCGTCGTATTCCAAAAAAATGTTTTTTTGAAAAATGATTCCTCATGAATCACATCAGCCGGTACATTTGAGGGCCACCATTACTTTCCCTCAATGCCACGGCATAATTCACACTCCATCCACTTGAGATACAGTCGCGAATACCGTAGAACAAATTTTTCCAATAATGCTCGAAAGAAAGAATCAACGATTGCATGCGATAAATATCTTTAGCCTGTTAGATATAAGGTTGACATTCGTCGCACGTGACCCCGAAACTTACAGGACTTGTGGGAGAGCGAAGGGTGAAGGGTAGGTCAACGTCCCCGCCCCGCGCGTTTCGGGGCGCACGAAGGTTTCGCAGGCTTCAATGCGGACGGGAACGTAGCGACGGGATCGCGTGCCACTTCTAAATAACTCGGCATTCAATGAAAACTTGTTTAATATGTTTATCTGGGGTTTCCATCAAATTAATTACATCACATTTACAATCAAAACAAAACGTGATAGATTTGGTCAACTAGGGTTTATTTGTTTTAGAAAAATTGTAGATAATAATAAAATGTGTCAGTTTTTTTCGCTTTAATAACAAGAAAAATGCTGTGCGTATTGAAAAAATAGTCTAGTACCATCGGTAACCTTCAACTATCGAAGCATATCGCTATAGAAGAGTGTTATATCGCTAGTGATGGAAGTGGCGAATGCAGATTATTAACACAGATAACAAAAGCGGTCGCGCTGGGGACAGCGTGAGACGTTGACTTTTAAAAGACAGGATCTGTTAATCTGGCACATTCCTCTCTGTAAAAAAAAAACAACATTACTGTTGTTTTTTTTAAGGAAATTATGTTCTAAACGCTTGCTTATGTGATCATCTTTACCTCACTCCTATGAAAAGTGGGAGAATTGATTTAGTACAATGGTGTCTTGTTGCCTAGTCCATAATCTCTATAGTCAAAGTAGCGGGGTTCGGCGCGGGGCAGAGCGTGGAGTCGCGCGCTATCGGCGCGATCGTTGCGCGCCACTCCACCGGGTTTTTGGGTCAAGCGGATTGTGACCGGCCCAGCCTCCGGCGAGCTTCGTTCTCGTTAATTTATTGCTCGCTTTAATACAATACGCCTTATTTGTTTCCTATACTGTTCAGATTTAGACTAATTAGGACACAGACGAAATTGTTAACCTAGACTTTTAAGTGGATTTACTTTGGGTATCGAACTCAATTAAATGGATACTAATACTATGTTAACTTAGAAAATGTTTTGGTGATAGTTTACTTGTTTTGTTTCGACTAAAGTTCAATTATTCGTTAATATTAATATGACCATTCAAAATCAAGATCGGGTTAATGTAAAGTTTATTTGAACTGTACTTTAGAGTCCGTATATTATTACGAGTACGTTTAACAAATAGACAAACAATTAATTTAAACTCTGGCCCTCAGAATTCGCGATATATTGCAATTCTGGAACTAGAACATTAAAATTATAATAAAATAATATCCTATAATAGGGGAAGTATCCTCTCTATGTGCGTCTCTTCCTCCGTCGATTTAGGGTAGGCAACGCATCTGCAATTGGGGACGTCTATGGGCAGCGGTCGCTTCGCCATTTCGGCGGATTTAGGTGGCCGC
>LD688978.1:469117-480787 GCA_003118335.3 Papilio memnon | reverse complement strand
ACAGATGGATATTAAGGTTTCCAGTTAAAGCTGCACTATTCGCTAAATCTACAAAAATGTCCTTTGTCCATGTGTAAGTATTTCTACATACTTTTGATAATCATTGTAATTTTTATTTTAATGCTTATATCAATGTCTCATCATTAGACCGGGAATGCAGACAGATACAGGTTACAGCCCGATGAATCAAAACTTTGAAAAAACACTAAGAATGTGTGACACATCTCGCTTACAAAGCATTAAATATTTAGAAAGTGTTCTAACTGAATATTCAAGTTATAGATGCCCTAAACAGATTAAAATACCAGTTATGGAGTCATTTGTACATCTGACCGAGAATTGTAATGACATGAACCACAACTGGAATGCAGGAGAAGTTTACATAAACCAGTATGAACTGGCGATGCAGATTCATTTTGATTTATGCTATAATTACTTCTTTTACGGACAACATGATATGGCGAAAAAACATATACTCGGTTGTAGAGAAAATGCAAAACTTCTTGAAAAAATCATTGATATAAAAGGCTACGGATTTCGAAGAGATATGCCTTGGAACAACTTTAATTACGCTAGCATGACTAATGATGATATTGTGGGTTATATAAGAGCTCTTAATTTAGGCTATGAATTGCTCAATGAAGAACCTACACTTTTACAAAAACTACAAGAGTCTATATCTAATCATTATGCAGGGATAATAGCAATTTTACAAGCCGACAACCTGGCCAGAGAAATCCCGATGATTCATAGAGAAGTTGTGGAACTAGACATACAAGGATCGGCTTCCAGTGGTGCTTTTACTGTTGCAAGAGATCTATTAAATAGAGTTTCAGCATTAAATGCTGTGAGGTACGCTCTCGAAGGCGGGATACCGTCTACACACCCCGATTTCCTTAACAAGCTTAAAACTCTAGGCAACAAATTTTATGACTTGCTATTTTGGGCCCTGGGTCCAGTTTTGCAATCCAACTTATCAGAAGATGACTGGAGCAGGTTAAATATATTCTTTTTACATTTAGCAACATCCCAATGTAAAATACCACTCGATAGAATAGATGAATACTTAAGAAAATATGTCGGAGGAGAATCAAGTGAAGGGATAAGAAGAAAATTAATATCTGATGAGAATTTGAAACAATTGATTAATGATCCGATGTATGGCGACGATGAGAACATGGATATTCCAAAAGAGCTCCTCACCGACGACTGGGATGCGCCAGGTTTCGAAGCTAAAAGCGTCGCTGACCTCGGTATGGGAAAGCTGAAGAAGCGACTTATAGAGGCTTCCACGGCTGACGACGTGCGAGTGTGTTTGGTGACTTTGGCAATTACGTCGCCTTCGTCCCCGCTCTGGAAAATAAGTCCATCATGGAAGCCGGCCGGCAACTTGGGGAATGTCCTGGTATCTTTGCCTCGAGGATTCCTGCAAGACTTTGGCTACGTAGTGTCGGGCGCAGCGCGAGCTAGGGCGGAGGCCGGATGTTCCCGCGCCGCTTTATCTTTGCTCTCGGTATTGGAAAGCGAAGTTCGTAACCAGCTCGGTGGCGGCTCGGACTCTGTAATGTACAGGCTATGCCGCCTATTGTCATGGGAAGTGCTTTATTTACAAGTGAATGTGATGCTCAGCGAGTGGCCGCACCACCGACTCAACTTGACAGTGCTGGCCAACAAATGTAAGGCCGCTATTACCGCCGCCGCATCCGGTGACAACGTCGCGCCCCGACTACAGGTAAGTCAACAAAATTCCAACTTGTAACGAAATATAAGTTCATAGTATATATTTGGTATGTAAAATGTTAATTTAGGTAGTGGAGGCGTGCTGGATATGCTTGGTGAACGCGTGCGAGTGGGAGGGCGTGGAGTGCGGGGGGGGCGCGGGCGAGGCGGCGGCCGCGCTCTGCGCCGCTTGCCTCGAGCTGCAGCGCGGCAAAGCCACCAGGAAGTTCCCACGCGCCTTGTGGGATTACGGTATATGCCTATTACATATCATATGAAACGGAATTTTCTTTATGGGATAAATAGGTTGAACGAAGTGTTCGCTTTCAGCTCTGTCGGTATACTGCAATGGTTCGAACGGTCCGGTAAAGCGAACATCAAGTGGGATGCCTTCGCACTCCCGCGACGCATCGAACTCCTCCGAAGCGAGGAACTCGTTCAACTCGTTCCTGGCGAATTTGCGCGAGCCCCTGGCCATCAGCGTCATGTTGTCGCTCCTCGCCAGGATATACAACCTGATCATAGATGACAGCTCCTTGGAGCTGGTCGTGGAGTACACCACCCTCTGGCCTACCACCATATCCAATATGAACAACTACAACACTAAGCATGTTATCGAATCACTCACGGATCTACTCGAAAGGTGTTTGAAGTTATATCCTTATAATACCTCTTGGTGAGTTTTTATAATCTTTTAAACGCATATAGTTATGTTGAATTACTGGGATAGGTACAAATATCTACGGAATGTATGTATGTGTGTGTTGAGCAGGCTCCGCCTGTACGGGGACGTGGAGGCTTGCGGCGCGCGGTGGGGCGCGGCGCTGCGGCGCTACCTGTGCGCGCTGGCAGCCGGCAGCTGGTACTTCGGCAAGCGCGCGCCCGACGAGGGCGGCATAGCGCGCCGCGCCGCGCGCTGCTGCCAGGCGCTGGGCGCGCCCACGCAGGCCGCCGCGCTCTGCCAGCTGCCCGACGAGCCGGACTACACCACCGCATTCAAGTGCCTCGCTGAAAAGGTTACTATCCTCCACTTAGTGTCTTGTAATTTGCCGTCGAGAATAATCGATTACACTTGCGTCAAATTTACAAACCCCGCTAAACATCTTACATCAGTAGTCGACGACGAATCATCTGGAACGTATAAAAAAATTAGGATAGTCGAAAACATCTTGATTTTTCTCCGACTTTCGCTTATGTTCACGAAAACCTATGATTCGTTCGTTAGATGTGTGTTGGTGTGTGTTAGAGCGGCAGCTTGTCGGACGCGACGGACGCGTACTACGGCTGCGTGTGGGACGGCACGCTGCTGGAGGTGGCGGTGGCGCTGCACGCGCGGCGCGGGGAGGGCGGGCGACGCGCGCGCGCGGTCAAGGCGGCGGGCGCGCTCGAGCTCAACGCCAACAACAGCGAGGACATACAGCGCGAGGCGGCCGCCGTGCGCCGCGCCAGGCTGCTGCGCGCACTCACCAATCAGTATGTCGCCTGAACCCCACGATAATAAATATTATTTACATTTTGTTACTGTTTCCTTATGTTCCATGTTCAGTCGTTCCTCCTACATATCACTGGTTGAGTTAGGCAAAGCCCAGCAAGACTTCAATCCAAGTCTGAATTGTGATGGTAAGAGCCCTAGGGACACTTTTGTTCGCTGCAATTATTTCAGAGCATTAAAACTGAAATCATTGTTGCTATAAGTAAATTCATAATTTTGTAGATTTTGCTCTAAATTTAGTAAGCCATTGACAGTCAAAAATAAAACAACATACTCGAACTATTGACGTTTATTCAACAATTATATAACAAAGAGCAGAGGCGTATTTATATGTGGTAATGGAGAATCTTAGAGTTATCTTAAAATTACTGTCTGAACATTAAATTATTAAATGTACAGTCATTTAAATAAATAAAATAATATAATGTGAGGAGGAAGTAACTGTGCATTTCTATGACATATATTTGTAGATACTACAATAAGTACAGTCAAAGTAAATTGTTGAATAATTTAAATAATGTGTAACATTACGCCTCTGACCCTAACGTGGTATCATAAATGATTTACAAAGATGCAGTAAAATACTTTCTAAACAAAAAGCAAATCAAACATCTCTCCTACGTGTTGATCCACAACTAAACTTTCGTCCGGCGAAATCTTGGAGTGTTTCAAAGGAATAAGTTATTAATGGAATGTTTCTTAAGGAATAAATATTAACTGAATTGTAAAGTTAATAATGAATATAAACAAAGTACAGCTAAGTCACAATTCTAATACAAGAGATCAATGTACATCTGAATAATGTATTGAGTTTGGTTCTATTGAGATATTAAATAAATCAGAAACAGAATAATATATTGAAAAGGAGACTTGGGATGTGGGTCCTGTTAGCAACAATCATCTATCTAGTTGACATCTTGCCCTATACAATGTATTGCGCGACTTATGTTATACGAATTGACGCATGCGCGTGCTTACACGACGAAGTTCTCTAAAGCTAGCATTACAAGCGACGCCATGCCCGCCACCGCCGGCACCGTCACCAGCCACGCGAATATTATATTCCTGAAAAGAAAAAAAATCGAGTTAAAATTCTTCAAAGAATTTTTTTTTATAAATGCTATCGATAATATCTGACTGAAGTCCAGAAAGTGTCAGTTATAGCTATACGTCATTTCGACCCGTTTTTTACAAGCCTCCGTGGTCGCGCTTACCCGTGAAGGATTCTTAGAGTGCATTTACATTTAATGTTGACAAGGTTAACCTGAAGAGACTCCAATCGACCGCCTTCTCGGAGAAATACCCAACGCAGACGACGGAGCCGACCTTGCAGTGTGTGGTGGAGACGGGCAGCCCCGCCTTGCTCGCCACCAGCACCGTCAGCGCCGCGCCCAGCTCGATTGTGAACCCCCTGGTGTTTACATTTGAACAATCTCGGTTACATTGTCGATCAATGTCTTCTAAATTAACAAAACAATGCATGATACATACGTATCAGCAGTGATGCTGGTGAGGTCCTCGCCCACGGTCTGTATGACGCGGCGGCCCCACACCCACAGCCCAATAGCGATGCCCACGCCCCCGAACACCAGGATGGCGAGCGGCGTCTCCGCGCGCGCGTGCGCCCCGCCCTCAGAGTACAGCAGCCACAGCGCCACCAGCGGACCTATCGCGTTACTGCGCACACATCATCAATAACAACTGAAAATGCTGACGTTATCGAGTCTACGATGACACGACATAGAAATAAAATGTAAAAAGGTAGCAACTCCGTTGATTACCTGACATCGTTTCCTCCGTGAGCGAAAGCACCGAAGGTCGCGGTGAGCACTTGCAGGAAGGAGAAGAGGCGCAGCGTGTCTGGCGGCGGGGGCGGCGGCGCGCGGCGCGGGCTGCCGGCGCGCAGCAGTGGCGCCGCGCTCGAGTTAGGCGTCAGCGCCGGCAGCGCCGTCTGGCCCGCGCGCGCCTCGCGCCCCTCGCGCCCCTCGCGCCCCTCGCGCTCGATACTCCACGCGCCGCCCTCCGGACCCTACAAATACGAGTATGTATGTTTACTCGGTCTACTTAATTCTCGACACCAAAATTACAAGTTCTATCTTCTAAAAAGAGAAAAGACTAGGCCGAACCTGTCGTTCCATCTTTGGTATTATATTGTTTCCAATTTATCAATATTCATTCATAATTAAGCTGCACTTCTTTCGTTCAATCTTCCCTTCACATCGGCTGGCCAAAGTTTACTTAGAAATAAAATGAAGCAATAGACATAATGATTACCTTGTCGAGCCGAGGAGGCGGCGGTGGTGGTGACGAGGCGTTGACTCTGCTACTCTCTCCCCTGGCTATAGTTTCGCTGGAGTCCCCTAGGAAGCCATTCCTCGAGCCGGAGCCGTAGCTTTCGCCCATGCCGGCGAGCTGCGAGGAGTCCAGGCTCTTGCAGACGCTCAGGGTCTCATCGATGTACTTTAACGTGTTGATTTGGGGATCTGCTTCTACTAACTGAAGTCTCGATTGGTTTGGTGGGCTCAGACTTCTGGAGAGGATGCTGCAGTCGTCCATGGTGGCCAGCAGAGCTCGGTTCCTAGCGTTCATCTCTCGCACATCCATCGTCTCTTTGTCGGCGTCGCTCAGTGTTACCATCTCGGCACTCTCGGCGATCGCCTCGAGGAGTTTTGCGTCGTCTGAGAGCAAGGATGTAGGACGCTGCCCTATTCCGCTTTTGTCTAAATGTGTCGGTGTGTTCGCTGGAGTTGTTTCTAAAATGCACAATGTTACTTATATTTTTTTAGTAAATACAATGTTGTTGGTTCTAGTTTATTACCTACTTGCGAGCTTTCATATTAAGCTGCTTGTATCCGGCTGCGAACAAATATTACTTAGCGCCCTAATTAAAGTTGTAACCTTATTCTACTGAATAGCTCGTGCTATAAAACTGAATTGTCCAAAGTAATATTTGTCATACGCAAACCGTTTTCAAAGCTAAATACGCCCGTGACCTGTTTTTCTGCGGGCATTCATACATTTTCGTGTCGCTGATTAAGAAACGTTAAAGACCTGGGCTTTGTAAGCGTCAACGCTTCACGAATCCAGGTCAACATTTCCCTCGTTAAAATGCCTTTATTGCATTTGTTAGAAATTAAATTCCACCCCTCATCCTTTTTTAAGGCCTTTTCACCATAAATGTGTTTCGAGATAATGTTATTTTCTTTTTACCGCAGAAATCTTTACTTCTATCCAAAAAGGTACTAATAAGAAATAAATTTTGTAGAACATTACTCCACTTAGTGTTTGCTATAATACCGTTAGATAATCCTAATGTAAAGTTAACAGGCGGTGCGGCGAGACAGCGTTTGTAGTAGGGCACGAGGAAGATCCGCACGAGAATCGCCACCAGCACGCCCAGCGAGATCGACCCTAACAACGCTATCCACGTCGGTATCTTGTCCATCGCAAGTACTGGAACAAATGAAACAAACATTCGATGACATTCGCAAAAATAACACGGAACACGATTAAGGTCGGAGTTCAGCAATATCATGATTATTCTTCTTTCTTCCTACCGTCCCAAACATTTTATATTTAAAAATATTTTCGCTCTCTTTATACTTACATTTGGGACCATCGTGCACCACACTGACAACATTGACGGCTACAGTGGCGCCATAGAAGAACGGCAGCGCGCGTAAACCGGCCGCAAGGGGCTGGGTCGCGCGCAAAATGAACCGCCGCACCAGCCAAAACATCATGGCTGACACTACGCCGCTTAGTGCCGGAGAGATGAACCACGATAATACTGGGAACGATAAGCCATGGCAATATAATTCTGAGCTCAAATCGTTGAATACAGTCGCTTAGATGACAATGTAGTCTTATGACCTTAATCAGTGGTAGTTCTTACTAACCGATTGCTCCGAGCGTAGACCAGCGTATGCCAACTGGTCCTTTAGCAGTAAGTGTGAAGCCAACAGTGGCGCCGACCACGGAGTGCGTGCCGGAGACGGGCAGGCGCAGCGCAGTCGCCACCAGCAGCCAGGCAGCGCTTGCCAGCAGCGCGGACAGGCAGCCCGCCGCCAGCAGCCGCTCGCCGCCATCCGTGTACAGCGACACGTCCAGAATACCCTTGCGCATCGTATCTGATACCTTATAACCTACGGGATAGAGTTTACATTAGATTAAGATTAGATAATTATCATAAAAACTCTGGGATAGTAGATCCGTGATAAAAGTTTGTTATGCGATAATCAGAAAAATTGCAAAAGTATATTATACTTTTGATAATTTCAAAACCGTGATTCCGAGTATACGATTCTTCAATAAATTCAAAAACAGAATTTTTATATTCCAATTGGAATCTGGTAGGGTGCGTCAATTTTTACTTGGGCTGAAAAACTGCAGGAAAAAGTATTTCCTAATACCACCAATTTTCTTTAAAAATATACATACTGCAATTTTTCATATTAATAGTAAAAACATTAATATTATATGTGTAGTAGTAACTTACCAATCAAAACAGCCCCTGCGATCTCGAAAATGGTGGCGAGTATGCACGCTTGTGTTAGCGTGAGTACCTTGGAGCCCACGCTGGTGCCAAACGAGTTGGCCACATCGTTGGCGCCAATACCGAAAGCCAATATAAACGCTATCACGAATCCACATATCACCAACCAAAACAAATCTGGATCGTACGGTTCCATACTATTACTTTATTATTTTATTCTATTGTACTATTTTTATTATTTTCAATCCCTTATATAGCACCTATGCAATGTAGATTTTTTTATTTATGTTTACGCAACGAAACAACCAACAATGAGCTTTGCTTCTTTCTATAAAAACGATTAAAATATCTCGCTATCAATCCTTTTCTCCAAGTTCAAACAATCATCGTTCCTTAGAAAAATAGGTATTAAATACAGACTTAAGATAAAAGTTATAAAGAAGATAGTAAAAGTATTTTTCCTAACATTTATAAATGATTAAAATATTAAAAATAATTCAAGTCGGGTGTTGGTAATTGTGCGTCACAACGTTGTGTGTTTAAGACGCGTTTCGATTTGGAGATATGTATTTGACAGTTTTGGCTTCATCTCTGTAAATAAATAAAAAAACAACGCTGTTATATTTGTAGATAATTCGTGCATCAAAATATAAAACTATCTTTGACAACGAGACGAAATTAAAAGGAATAAATAGGGTGTTTATAATTTGATTTTACCATCATATCACTTTAGTAGATAAAATGTGATGCGAAAATTAATCATTATGAAATTCAGTCTACCATGTGGCCACTTCCTATACATCGCTTCCTTGATATTGATTATGCGTTCCGTTCAATATTCCAGCAATCAAATATTTAGGGCAACAGAAAAAAACAGGGCAATGTGCCTCAAAATTAAGATTTGAACTAGCATTTGCGTCACCACACTCATTATTACCGTATTTCACATAACTACGTTATATTTTAAGCAAGCGTAAATGCCGATGTTCTATTTTAGGGTTTCACTTTTACTGATAGCTATAATAACTATCTCACCTTATTAAATAATGAAACGTGTTACTGTCGCGTACTTACTTTTGGAAAGTGGAGTATTTTATAATACGGAACGTCTTAAACGATCTAAGAAGCACGAGATATCACCTTGGGACTCTCAGCTGTGTACTGAAGTAATGTGGGGTCGCGCAAGTCAGGCCTCCGGCACAATAGAGCATGCGCCGAGGACACCGCCACCCCGCCGCGCACTCACCCCCTTACCGCCCCATCTTGTGTGTGGAGCACTCAATTTGCGATTGTTTGCAAAAGAACCCCTCCTGAAATAGCAATAGCTAATAGCAAGATAAAAATTTATGCCCTTTAATAGTTATAAAGTTAGATTACAAAATATTTTCACATAATACTTTATCAGAATAACAGTTATTAAAAATAATTATCTCATTACAAATGTGAGAGTATGTTTTTTTCCGCCATTGAATTTCATAACCATCAACATAAAATGTTTGCATATTCATTGTAGAAAAAAATATCTCATAAAATACCTTTAGTCCCGAAAAGAAACTTCTCGAGGGATAGAAAAACACCGGCATTTGAAATATCGATTGACAAAATCACATTATCAATTGTTGCTATGCGACTATAAATATTACGGTTTGAAAATAAAATCTTCAAGATATAAGCTAAAATTTAATGGATTTTTCAGCGAGAAAAATGTGTACAAAATATTTTTACGCGAAGCCGAGAATAACAGTTATTGGACTATGAAATCGGAAACAAAAAAATTCAAATGTTTCACAGCTAATTGTACAAAAATTACTATATAAATAATCATTACAAATTAAACTCTTAATTTTTAAGTTAAAAAAATTCGTTAGAAATAAATCCATTGATTATCGATTTCATGTTTATGACTGCACTCTTAGTGCAATGTTAATCTGGTAGTAAAAGAAAACCTTAGACTAGATTTCTCATAGTACCTATCCATTTTTCTTACTGGAACTTAACTATAGTATTTTATGCACAAAATATTTCATGATTAGGACATATACATATGTTTATAGTTTTGGCGCCAACTGCCTTGAAAACACCATGTTTATATAAGCACGCTCTTATACAGAATAGCTGATTGTCCGCTTTTCATACAGAACGGCGCGGCGCCTAAAAAATCGTCGCGGTGGCTTGAACATACTTGGTGTAACAGACTACTCGTAAGATACAATCCTCCCTGAATTTGCATGTACTCATGTACGTAACTGTGTGTATTCGTTGACCCGTAACCTGTACATAAATACACCTGTACATAAGTGTGAAACACGGTGGTGAGTGATATAGACCCATTTTCCACTAACAAGTCATGAGAAAATATGAGATGATAATGTGCGGGCGTTTCAATAGAAAAGATACAATTTTGCACATTACATGCAAATTATTAAATAAGTAAATAAAGGTTAACGTGCATTGCTCGACTCTCGCGCGGATCAATGTGCGGTAACCCTTACAGCCACATGCGGCTAGTAATTTAGTGTAATTGGGGTTTTAGGGATTTAAAGATGGGGGCCATGCCAAATATTATGAAAATATAAAAATTGCGCAAACAAGAAAAATGCCTAGAAACAAGTAAAAGTAATTTAATGTAAAAATATGAACGCCCGATATCATGTAGCATATTTCATTTTATTTTTCAAACGCAACGCAATGGCAACTGAACTGACAGTGACAATTATTTAGCTCGAAGCCGTTTGTCAAAGTCACAGATTTTGATTCTTTCGCATATAAATATAAAACTAAATTATATATCAAGATAAAATATGTAACACTGGAGTTAAAATAATTACAATACAATCCAACATATTACTATGTTCTTTCGAAATGTTCGGTTCCTTGGAGAGATGACAATCTGTTGGTGAGATATATCGGTGATCGGTATTAATGATTTTTGAGTAATTTTCCACTTTCATTTTTTATTTTTTTTAGCAAACCAGAGCTTCTTAAATTAGGTTCAAGCAGATTAGGATGCGGACGTCTTCAACTTCATAATTCATTTCACAATAGTCGCCGAGTTGCAAGGAGACCAAGACTCGAGCCGAATCCTTTAGACAATCTGAGCTACGAGTCCATTCCTTTAAACTCTAGAGGATTATTCAAACCGTTTCTGTTTACAGTAGGAGTAAGTTTTGATTTCAATTAAACCAATTTAAAACACTAATCTTTCATAAACCATATTTTAACCTCTCAATGTTTTATTTTAGGTCTCTGCAGCCAGTTTTGTTGGATGTGTTATATGGGAATATGAAAATCTGCGGACTCATGCTGAATCATTGCTCAGAAAACCTGGCACCTGGCTGAATTCTCAACAAAAAAAATATTCATTACATTCAGTTAGTTACATCATTATACATTAATTTCTTCATTTGCATAACATATGGTAGTATGTAACATAAAGTATTAAAATTTCACCTTGCTATACATCATATGTTCTTTTTTTTCAGAAATCTGAAACAAATCAATTAACTAAATGGTGGAATTCACTTAGACCAAGTGACAAAGTGTTCTATCCCATATTTGCAGCTAATGTCTTAGTATTTGGTGCTTGGAGAATAAGATTCCTACACCCATTTATGATTAAATATTTTTGTTCAAACCCAGGAGGAGGTATTTCATTTGTTATACTTACTTTTTTTAACAATGAGATATTAGATGCTAACAGTGTTGTCAATTAATTTTCTCAACCGTGTACATTATGTAAAAATGATTTTGTAATTTGATGACCCAAATGTTGTAGAACATGATAATTATCATAGTATTGGCAACATTGATGCTCAACTTTTATTAATTTTTCAGCTGCAAAATGTATTCCAATGGTATTGTCCACATTCAGCCATTACTCACCTTTCCATTTGGCAGCCAATATGTATGTGCTCTACAGTTTCATGCCAGGTACTATAAATTTATATGTAGTCTCTTGTACCAC